>JAJUPC010000459.1:0-282186 GCA_023614405.1 Avena insularis
GATCGGAACTTTGTGTTTTCTCGTGCATACTCGGGATACCACGGATCAATGCCATGAGGAAGTGGACCAATGGTGGCCCGCCGTTCCTTTACCCCATCTGGCCGTTTTGCTATATCCGATGCCCTTTGGGATGAAAAAGCGCAGTGCTACCTACCAGCGGAAAATGCATTATTGCCTTCACGACCAAATTGGTGGAGCGTTCACGCCTATGTGGACGATATCGCGATGATGTCTAAAAAGTCAAGCGACTTAATCTCCGACTTAAAAAGAAACCTTTGATAATCTCAGAAATACAACATGATGCTTAACCCTAAAAGTGCCTCTTGGAGTTCCAGCGGCAAATTGTTGGAAGCTTCGCCGTTTTCGGCGTGGAATCGAGTCAAGCCGGAGAAAATCAAGGCCATCTTAAACATAAACCGTCAAACATGCCTAAATGACATTCAACGACCTAATAGGTTGTGTTAGCTGTAGCGGTTATCGGTTACCGTCGGCCCGACTTGGAGAGAGCTTTGCCATATGCAAGTTGATGAGGACAAATTCATAGACGGAGCAAGCGGATCGGCATTGAAGCAGCTCAAGGAGATCTTTCCTCAGCGCCCATCCTTACGACCTTTGAACTGGAGATCCCTGTTAATTTACATGCGGCAACCAAGCGGGTTATCGGCATCGCCGTGCGTAAGTGGTAGAGCGGAAGGAACTGGGCTACGAACGCGAGTTCAGCGACCAGTTTACTATGTGGCGAGGTCTTAATGAGTCAAGCGGCGTTACCGCGCTACCAAAAGATAGCTTATGGAGTATTCCTGCCGTGGAAGCTGAGGCATTACTTCGAGGAGCACCCAATCACGATGGTGAGCAAGACTCCTTGTCCGACATTATCAACAACAGCGACGCTACAGGAAGAATTACGAAGTGGGGCATTGAACTTGCCGCCGAGATCACCTACAAGAGGCATGGCGCCATCAAGTCACAAGCTTTGCGGATTTATTGCAATTGGAGGAGATGCGGATGCTACTCCGTTGCGAGCAATCTTGGGTGATGCACTTTAGCCGGATCAAAGCTGCTCAGCGGCTCGGGGTTGGTGTATTTTCTGATCACCAACAGAGACAAGCACACTACGTTACGCAGATCCACTTGACTTCTAAACAACATGGCGGAGTATGAAGCACTCGATCACGGACTACGTGTATCCAAGGATATTGGCATCAAGTGCATAGTTTGTTGTGGAGATTCGACTTGGATGCCTAGCGGTGGCTGGCACGGAATGCAGCGTAACCCTATGATGGCGGCATATCGAGGCGAAGTGGATGAGATAGCCAAGAGCTTCTTAGACTCTACGAAGTCAAGTATGTGCCTAGGGAGCAAAGCAGGCGATCTGCTGTCTAAGCTTGGATCGTATGCAAGCGAATCCACCGGGAGTTTTCCTAGAGCATCTCGCACCATCCGTGAAGGCGCCGACATCGACAACCGGATAGAGTGACTCTTTACGTCAACATGTGAAGGTGACAAATATCCCTCGGCTTGGACAAAACCGTTCATGGATTATCTCGAACACGAACTTTGCTGACGACAAAGTCGAAAGACAACAAATAGTACGATGAGCAAAGGGTTATACCATAATCAATGGGCAACTCTATAAAAAGGCACTCTTGTATACTTAAGTCATTTCCAGCTAGAAGGTATGGAAATCCTGCGCGAGATCCATCTCGGAGATTACGGGCACCACGCCCGCTCCTCGATCATTGGTCACGAAAGCCTTAGGCAAGGATTCTCTTGGTGACCAGCGACAAGCCTGGTTGAGACATGCAGGATGCTTGATATTATGCCCGACAACCACATGTTCTGTGAAGAATTGCGAACAATACAATAACGGTGGTTTGATCACGAGGGGCTAAAATGACATGGTGGGGCCATTACGAGCGGCACCATGTGGATTCGCATCTGCTTGTAGCGATTGACAAATTCACCAAATGGATAGAAGCTAAGCCCATTAGAAAGCTGATGAAGCGCCTCGGGTTTGTCGAGGATCTAGTGGTGAATTTGGTCTCCCTTAGCATCATCACGGACAGCAACTTGTCACTCGGAGAAGTGGAGGCCTATTGATGGGACAAAGGCATCCGACTTGACCTTGCATCTGTGGCACACCCACAATCAATGGTCAGGTTAGGCGAGCCAATGGATTAATTCTGCGAGGGGAATCAAGACCGTCTTGAGGCACCGCTTCTGAGCGACTAGAGCCTGGGCGGAAGAATTGCCGTCATCTTGTGGAGCTTCACCACCCTGTAGATCCACCGGCTACACCCCTTACTTCATGGTATATGGGCGAAGCCATCCGCCTTCCGACATCCTCCACGATGCACCAAGTTGCCGCCTCTGACGAAGATGGCGCTGAAGAATCGGATGCCTAGATGTGGACCTTCTCGGGGAGGAGCATGTTTTGGCATGCCAAAGATCCGCCATCACCAGCGAAGCTACACAGCTACCATAGTCGCCGCGTTCGGCATCGCTCGTTTAAAGAGGGGGATTTAGTACTCCGACTTAAGCAGAAGAAGTCACACAAATTATCCCCGCCATGGGAAGGACCGTTCATCATAAGCAAGGCACTACTCAATGGGTCTTACTACCTTGTCGACAATCGCGTACTCAAGGATGGAGCCTTGAGGATCATAAGCGTGGCGACATGACCGGATGATGACTACCGGAGCTTGATCGGCCATGGAACATTATAGCTGACTCGTCCTTTCTACACTTAGCATTTTATCTAATTGTGTACCTCTTATATGATCAATGAAATAAAGCTCTTTGGTTCACTCACATTCTTTGAGTCTTTACCTCCTTTAGTGTTCATTTTTGGACCATATAAAACCTTTATACACAAGTCTTGCGATTGCACTTGTGACAACACCGCCTACTGGCGTTAGCTTAAGTTTTCTGGTCTACACGTTCTTTGTTGTTTTTATGTGGATTCTAGAATAGTGACTTTCGGCACTTATTGTCGGCGATTTTGTGCTCAGGTTATTGACGGTGCCATTGGGCATCATCACCTAAGCGCATGGTTTAGACAACGAGTCTTCCGACTCATGAAAAGTCAACATAAGAACGAGTAATGGATAAGCGACACTTGCTTAAAATATATACATCTTGGGACTTAATTCTTAAGTAGCGAGGATCGACAATCATTGTTTTCCGCCTTAAGATTATATCAACAAGATTTTCCGTGCACACTCCAAAGGTGAAACGAAATTACAAAGTGTTTTATTCTTTGGGTGTGGAGACTTGAGGCCGCATCGCCATGCAGGGATAATCACCCTCGGCGTCGGTAGCTATGATGAGACTTGGAGGAATCTTAGTTGACATTGTCAATGAAGTTCTGAGCGCGAGGCGTCAACGTCCACCAACTCGGCAACCACTGGTGTCATAACCCATGACGATGGCAGGATGGCCGTGATCGATCTCCTTGCGTCATCATCCGTCGGGGATACGGAGGTCACCGTGTCGATGTCGGAACCTTCATAGTGTGCATTCACCATAACGGCGCCATCCTTGCGCCCATTTGTGCGCGTAAACTTTCTAGCTCGCGACATGGTGAGGCTGGTGCGAGAATCTTGATGCCGTCATGGAGTCAGGGCCTTGATCTCGTCTGGAGGGCTTGGCAATCTCCTTGGCTTGGGCGATGGCGGTATTGATGAATTTGCCGGCAAGAACCATGCATTCCTTGTCCGAAGGAGGCGAGCAGGTTAAACCCATGGGTGCTGAAAATTCCGACAAGGATTGCATGAGTTCAATAAACTCTAAGTATCCAGACTATAGAAATACAAGGCGGAGGACACTTACTGAAGATGCTGGCCTTAGCCTGCGCCGGTGTCGCCAAGTTCCTTCTCTTGTTGGAGGAGCTTCGCGCCTCGCTATGGCGAAGGTTTTGCTCATCAGCATGACTTGCTTCTAATCCTTTAGGATGTATAGCTCCTCCTTCAGCGATTGATCTCAGCGAGAATCTGTGAGCTTTCATGGAATCCTCGTGCATCTTGACATATCTTCCCTCTCCTTCTTAAGGATTTTTGTTCTCATTGTACAGCTCTTTGGATGTGCTTGGACTGCTCGACAATATCCTTGGCCTTGGCAACATGTTCTGCAAGTCGGAGGAAACAAAGTACACAGTGAGTACTCGGAGATTGCGGGCTCCAAAAATAAGACGGAAATGCACATAAAGAAAACAGACTCTTGTTTTTGATGATCTGTTCCTTCAAGATGGCAGTTTTACCCTTTTCGGCTTCAAGATCTGCACATCTTGATACTTGTCATTGGCCATGACCCTCAAGCATTGTTGTTACGTGAAACAAATACAAAAGTTAAGTCGTTGTTTGGTCTACTTGGAGCCCCTAGGAGATTTTCCACCTAGATGCTCGAGGCTCGTGAGTTTTACCTTATCGGTATGCTTAGTTTTTCTTTAAGCATCTAGTCGGAACTAATTAAGTTACAACTAGAGGCTTGGAAATTCAACATTCAAAATTATGAACAACTGTGTATTCTACTCTTAAAGCATCTAGTCAGATAATTCATTCTATCTAAATGCTTGGGGGCTACAGTGAGAATCTTTTCTAACCTAGTCACTCTTAGAGTATATAGGCCCAGTTCTTTTGGCGGCTTCTCCAGTATCCTTCTACCCATTCTTGGGGAAGGCAGTTTAAAAATTACAAGGCTTCCAAAGTGGTTGGGCTAAACTAACTTGGAAGCCTCACAGTGAAACCGGCTTCCCGAAGCTGAAATAAGCGACTCTCGAAAGCCGCCAAACCATAAATAAACCTATGGTTTTCCGTCTACATCCTCGAGGCCTCTGATGGGATACTCATATAAATCACGAAGGCAAAGTAAAACTTACAAGTGCAATAATCTTGAGGTTTGTAACACTCTAAGCAGCTTGCCAAAGAAATGATGTTTCCTGCAAGATATCTGCTTATCGGAATAGCTCCTCAAGACCGCACATCGGAGATGGCGTCACTCCTCGGGAACCATAGTTGTGTTACTCGGCGAGGCCGGGTAAACTATCTTGAGAACTCGAAGGGTTTACACTGGGAGTAAGGCGCCGCCGGCAGTACCAGTCCCACCACGCCTTACCGCTACCGATGGCATCCTTAGCGAACTTGAGCCATTTGAAGGCGCTCTCTGCATCGCCTGTTCTCCGACAATAGCTAGTTCGGTGGGCGAATCCACTTCCATGGCGGAAGGGCTGGTGCCTCCTAGACTTGGAAGCTTGTCGAGTAGAGGAGGGCTTGGCTGACAGGAGTAGCAGGCGATGGCGGGGAGAGTCGCGATGCAGCATATCTTTGATATTTCTAGAATCCCCAAGAGTCTTGGAGGACTTCTTGAGGCTGGTTGTGGCTTTCTTCTGAAGCGTGCAAAATGCATAAATACAGGAATAAGGCAGATAATTAAGACAATGTCGGAGAATGAGAGGCTTACACTAGAAGTAGCTTTGGCAAACATCTTGGTGGCTTTCTTCTTTTTAGCCTCCAGTGGCAATACTCTTTTGAGGCTCCACCTCCGTCTTCTTCTTCTTGCCTCCATCGGCGCGAGGTGGAGATCTTCGCTTTCGCGCCAGGGCATCATCGTTGGACACAACCGTGACTTCCATCATCTTTGGATCATAGATTTGGGCAGCGGTTGTCCTCATCTAGATCGCTAAACTGTTAAGTGAGAAATCACGTGTTAGATAAGATGGCGCGACAAGCCGGAGAAATTGGAGCAATGTCATACGGAAAATAAATACCTACCTTTGGGCACTTGCGTCGTACATGTCGCGGTGATGGTGAAGCCGCGCTTCTTATCCTTCACCTTGGCGATGTCTTTCAGATGGAGCTTGGTCGCTCGAAGTTATCCATGGAATCGGAGGTATCCTTACGATCCTTTGGTGTACTCGTGCATGAACTTAGCGGTGCTGCGAGAGGTTGGATTAGCTGATGAACCAACATGGCTAGATCCAAGCGGTCAAACCCATCTCTCTGAACCACTCGATCCACCTTCTGCGAGAAGCGTCGGTCGGAGGAAGGAGGCATGGGATCTCCATGTGGAAACCGATGGCGGCTCCATCCCGAAGTCCAGAAATCCTTGTCGGCCCGCCAAAGGAATGTAAGGGTCGTAGAAATCGCCCGCTACCAGTTTTGCACGACTTCGTGGCGGCGATGTCGAGAAACCGCCGGCAGGTCGGATCTTGAAGCTTATGGTGCGCGGTTCCTAAGCTCCTCCCTACTATGTCGGCTTCACGTTTGGCGGTGAAGAAGTACGAACAAGTCTAACCTAGGTCTAATCCCTGGTAACCCTCACAAAGTCTGTGAAGTTGCTAAGCACTAAGATACTATTGGGGAGAGGTTATGAGGTTGAACCTTGAAGTGGTTCAAGGCGGACGGAAAGAAGTGGGAGATGGGCGAAGCGCGTACAGGTGAGCCTTGAGGTACACCTTTTCTCCGGCTTGGGAGAAGGTGTCACCTCATGCCGGCCGCCATGCGCCATGAGCAAGCCCCTCCATCAGCGGGAGGTAGCCTTGGCGACCATCTCTTGGATGTCGCGGACGGTGATATCCGAGCCGCACCCGTCTTGTGCGGTCGCTCTTATTCCGAAGGCTCAGCGCCGCCAGATTATAGTCACTGCCGGTGGTTTCAATCACCGCCAGCGAGATGACCAGGCCTACAGGGAAACGATGATGAGCTTCGCCGGATTCGCCGTGGCTTTCGGCGCCGCCATCGACGGGAGGAGCTGCTGCTAGCCATGGAGGGCGGGAGGATCGGTGGTGAAGAGAGAGGCTAGGGTTTCTTCGAGGTTTTCCGCGAGAGCTCGAGGAGGCGTGCGGCTGGAGGAAGAAGATGATGACACGAGAGAATGGGGTGAAAAAGTGGCAAGTGTCCCGCGGTTACTATTTATCCTACTGCGTCAAGATTAAATGCGGCTAATCGGACGGTTGTCGCGTAAACGGCAGCGTGTTTGTGAACGTCTTGTGATAATTTTGCCGCGTCTGCAACCGCCGCCGCCAGCGGTTAAATATCGCTTCATGCGGAAAATCGGATATGATTGTGTTCTCTGCATATGTGATTCTGGCGTCGATGACCTACGACCTCGTCGTCATAATTGACATGGTAGATGGCCGTCCATCGAAGATTCGGCATGGACTGATTTAATCCGACTCTGAAGATGCGATGGAAGATTCAGCATTTCTCGACTTACTTGTAGAAGACAGAGAAACCTTTGCAAGGGTTCTTTGGGAGGACTACAAGATATTGCTTGATGATTTGCGACATCCATCTAGATGGAGCATTTCAGGAAGAGGCAAGACAACGCAAGATCTCGGAGTTCTCTGGGGGAGCTCTTGTTGAGGATATGCTATATGGGTATCCTCATAGCATGTCTCTTATCAAACTAACCGGGTGGCTCATAGTGGTAGCATGGCTTATGGCCTGGGCGGCCCGATTAGGTGGATCGGAAGGAGGCCCATGGGATAAAGGAAGGCTACGGTGGAGTCACCGGCGTGCGACCTTGGAGTGCAAGATACACAAGACTAGTAATAGGCGGTGTGGGACTCTGTGACCTGTTGGCTAGGACTTTGTTGTAACCTAGGATCGACAACTATATAAGTCGGGCCTAAGGGGCCTTTAGGCATCGTTTACACACACCTCGCTGTGAACCTATCTACATAACTTGGCGTATTGCCCTTATAGTGATTTATAGCAGGAGTAGGATTCCACCACCGTTGTGGGATCTGAACCTGGGTAAGCTGTGTTACCTCTTACCCGTCAACCGTCCGTCTTACCCCACGTCTCTAAACACGCACTATGAGGACCCCTCCATGGCATACTCATCGGCAATACCACGACACTAGGTCCATCGCGGAGCCAGCCGACTTCGTAGCGGGTAGCTCAGTGGGGTAGCCCCCTGAAATATTTAATAAATCTTGTGATTGCTTTGTCGTGATGCCTCGTTGGGTTTTCATTTGGTTTTTCCGAGGTTGACCGTGCGTGTGTTGCTATTTGTGTACCCCTGCAGGGTAAATCCGAGGTTATGGACGACTTGGAGCACAGTTTCTCGATCATAGACAAGCATAACTAAAGTACCGCTTTAAATTGACTAAGACTTGACTAGTAATAGTGCAATATTCAAGGAATGATTAATAAAACTGCCAACAGATGGGATGTTCTTCCGCCTTCTCATTTGGGAATGGGGAGGTGGGCGAGCGATGTTTATTTATATTGATATGTAACTATTGGGTAATTAACTGTTGTTTATTTAACGAGCGTCCGTCTATCATTGGTTAGGCGGATGTTGTAGCGTGTCTCTATAGAACTGCTAGGCTTTACTTTCGCTGTAATTGCGTCACCCTCAGGTTGTTCCCTTTAGATCATAAAGACTTGCTGAGCCCCCTAGGGTCTCACACGATAAATATTTGGTTCGGATGGACAGGTATACTCGAGGAAGGTTACTGGTTCAAAGAGACCGATGATGGTGACAATGACTGTCTGGTGTAGAGATTCCGGGGATGGAGATCTGTGGGCGGGATGTGCTTATTTTCAGGTCATCTTATGCCAATTTTCTTCTTATCCGTACTCGGATCTTGTCTTCCTCTTCCGCTTGATACTCTGATGTGTGATGTGTGAGAATGTATCCTAACTATTAGCTATCTAATATTTTGGATCTTGTCGTAGGGTGTTGAATATTGATATTTCTTTTACATGGATGGCTCTGATGTACTCTTGTATGTCGTTGGCATACATACTCATTTGTGTATGCTTGACTCACAATCTAGTCGGCTATGTCTCTCGCACTTGAAGCTATAACCACGAGGAGTGGGTAGGGTGGTTGGACGGCCGTGCACCTGCTCGCTTTCAAAACAGGCCTGCTCGTGGGTGGCCTTTGGGCCTCCATAGTAGTACCACCTTATGCACTCTTGGGTTATACCGGTTTGTGATTTAGAGCGTAGGGTCCAGGGGATTACATCTGGTATCAGAGCCATTCCGCCCTTCAGGTTCTTAGCCAAGATGGTCGTTGTCAGCCTAGAAAATATTTTTGGTCGTTATGTATATTAGGGAAAAACTAAAATGTGAGAGTAGGACTGCTTCCATTTTCTTCTTACCCTCCACCCACCCTTTTCTAGTAAGGAAGTGTAACGTTTATCAATCCTCTTCTAAAAATTCAAACTAGGATTCATGTGTTTGGGATTTCCGTAGTACCACAGGATGTGTTTGTCAAATCTCTTATGCATGCATTGCATCCAACCTTGTTTCCATAATCTGCCTTTGGTTATCAATGTTGGTACATTCCATACTAACATGCCTTGTTAAACCGACGCGATCTATCCGACTCTTTGTAAACCCTTCAGGTGAATGAGTCAGTATCTCTTTTCTTATCCGAAGGGCTAGATAATCGATTCTTTTCAATGATCCTTATAAAAACCAATCCTTGCTCTTTATGTTGATCTTTTGTGGCGGTATATTTTGACGATATTCTCGCCTATTTCATATTGATGACCCACAAGTATAGGGGGTGTATCGTAGTACTTTTGATAAATAGGAGTGTCGATCCCAACGAGAAGCAGAAGGTGTTGACTAGTGGTAAGGAGCAGGAAATCTCTGTAAATACTTAGAAAACAGATTTTTAGGGGTTTTCTGATAAAGCAAAGAAATAAAGTTCAAGTAATAAAGACAACGAACAAGCTGCGAAGCGGTCCAATCCTTTCTTAGCAAAGGACAAGCCGGTGGAAAGACTTATAAGGACCAAGCGTTCTCGAGGACACATGGGAATTACATCAAGTGCTTGTGCTTCAACTAGCTACCCGTCGTGGGTGTAGGAAGTGTTGTGTGGGTGAACCTGGGCTAAGGGACCAACCTGACTTGGACTAATACATACTTGTGATTAAACCCCCTGCAAGAATCCGCAACTATAGGAAAGCAATTAAGGTATAAACCTAACCATAGCCTTAAACTCTGAGATCCTACGCTCCCTTGTGCAATGGTGTCCTAACGGGGGTTCAGGTTTCTGTCACTCCGGCAACCCCACAATTAGTAGCCAAATACACAATGCATTCCTCGAGGCCCATAAATGGTGAAGTATCATGTAGTACGTTCACATGACACCACTAGAAGAATAGCACCACAACTTAAACACTAAACCATTGAATAATATCTCAACACAAATCCACTACTAACAACATGACTTCTCCCATGTCCTCAAGAACTAAATGAACTACTCACAAGACATCATATGGATCAAGATCAAAGATGATATGGTGATGGATAACAATCTAAACAAAAACAATAATCCAATGGTTCCACTCACAAGCATCAACTACAATAGTAATCAACACCGGGAAAGTTTCCCCTAAGAACTATGCAAGTATTCAACACAATTGTTATAGAGGGATGGAGTGGTGATGATGGTGTTGGTGGAGATGATGGTGTGGATGATGATGATGATACCGATGAAGTCTAGCTTGATGATGGTGTTGATGGCGACGATCTCCCCTCTTTGGGAAGGAATTTCCCCAGCAGAAATCTGTCTGCCGGAGAGCTCTTTCTCCCTCGATGTTTTTCGCCTCGCAGATGCGGAAGAATCTTTTTGTTGCTCCGGTGTTTTAGGGTTTGAGGAGAAGATATAGGTCAGCGGCGGAGCAGGTGGGCAGTGGGCCACACCCCTGTATCTTGTGACCTAGGGGTGGCGCTGGGTAGGGTGTGGGCCCCCCGTGGCCCATCTCTGCCTCCCCTTCCGGCTTTCTTCGTCTTCTGGGAAAATATGATTTTCCATAATTTTTCTTGTGTTTTTATGATGTTTGCGAAATTGCATCAAAACACCTCTTTTTCCATCGAAACACTCTCACAGTTCATCCTCCAAGAATCATCCAACATGCAAAAACAGATGAAAAGACATAAGTAACACCTCTTAATAAGAAATATATCAATGAATAGAGGCAAATTATGATATAGAATGATGATGCAAATTGGACGTATCAACTCCCCCCAAGCTTAGACCTTCGCTTGTCCCCAAGCGAAAACCAGTAAACATGTCCACAGGTTTATGGAGTGAAGTGTTGATAAAAGGATACAGACAAGAAGCATGACACAAACCATTACACAACTCATAGAAGAAAGCAACTCACCATTATATAACTTAGCTTGCAACAAGTATAGGAGTCACAATAGAGATGCATAAAGATGAATCATAATTGGAATTGGCAAACTTTGTTCTTGGTCAGAGAACAGCTGGCAAACAATTTCACAAAAAATCTTTTGTAGAAGTTTTCACAACAAGAGTACTCTTTGGTCAAACAAAAAAGGTTTTCACAATGATGACTTCCAAAGTAATACTCAATAGATAAGAGTCTTGTGCAAACAAGGAAGACAAAGAACATGATTGAATAAATCATCATATGAATGCTTGAAACACAACAACTCAAATGCTTGCTGGAGATAGAGAGGAAAAAGTTTTACTGACTCAACTTAGAAATAGAAGAAAGGCTCTTCATAGAGGGAAGCAGGGATTTCAAGTCATAAAGAGCTTCCAAAAGATTATGGTACTTACTATCTTTGAGCCCTCATTGCCCCTATCATAATCATCTTGAGGTGATTAAGGTTAAAATGAACAAGGATGGAGTATATGCTTGACAAAATATAAGTTGGCAATATCATGTCCCTTGAGTACGAGGGCCGCTCCTCATGCTACTCAACTTTAGTTACTGGTAAGTTCTTTTCATTGTAAGTACATGTGTATCATAAAGAACTGCCAACGGGGTACCCCTTGCACATGATAGAGGAGCTATCCCATAACCAAATGACAAGGCAAGTAGACAGTGGCATCTCAGCGATCTTTTTAATTGCTATTTGCATAGGTTTTTATTGAGGATGGTTCACAGATTGCTCAATATGGTTATGCTTCAAGTTTCCACCATGATTAGGCATGGCTTAGGCTAGCGGCCCAGGCATTTCTCTAACACACATACGTAACTCCATGGACTTACAAGCTCCCCTTTTATTTCACACATCGACATTCGCAAACAAAAGAGCATGATATCAATTGGATAAGTATCCATAAGTGTTGAAAGCATTCCCGTGACAACACAGTTGCTAATCCCAGCGTATAGATGCAAGCATATACAACCGATGACACAATGGTTCAAGTTTATTAGGGGCAAGAAAATAAGGTGTGCCATCAAGTTAAATGAGAGCTTTACTAACTAGTTTTCACATAACAAAATAAGTTTAAATCGAAAGATAGATGAAGCTTTAGAATTTGCTTGGAATAGCAATAATGCTAATAGGTATATTTGGTGGACACAAATAGCGCGAGTTTGGTTCAAAGGGGTTGGATGCATGAGAAGTAGTCCTTCTCAAAACAGGTTTTTAGCTACCAAGCTGGGTAGCAAGCAAAAGAGTTGAAAGAAACAAGCAAGCATACAAGTAATAAAGCCAAACATGCAATCTTCCTTGAAGACACAAAAGATCTTAAATAAAGAATACTAATCTTATGAGCCAATCAAGAAAGAAATTAAATGATACAAAATACGTGTAAGCTTTTTCTCTTTTCCTTTCAAACCTCAAAAAGTGTTGCTACTGACCAGAGCTCGGTTTGCCAAAACTAATTTAGATCTACTTGATTCTCCCAAAGTGATGCCAATACTGATCAACAAGATCAATCATATAATAGAGATTGCAAACTAAAATAAGAAGTGCAAAAAGTAAAAGATGAAACTTCTCATTAATATTCCATAAAGGCACTCACACCAAGGGATACATAGATAATCATCTAAAGGAGAGATACTTCCACAATGCAAACCAACCTATAAGATAACTTCTCTACCAAAGATATGAATCCACTAAAAAGGTAAAGATAAAAGATAATGATGTGATACATGGCACTCCCCAAGCTTGGAACAAGCCAAGGGATGCAAACCTGATGATGAATTACTCCTTCGGTGGCGGTGGTGTTCTCTTGATAAGCTCCTCAGTCAGTTTCCTCAAATCCTCAATCTCGAAGGTCAGAGTACGAATCAACTTCGATTTTTTCTCAATACGGTTCATGATCAAATTGGACCGAGAGTACCAGTCTTTGCTATTCTTTCCCCACTCTTCCTTCTTAGTGTGTTCCTTCCCTGCATGGTTAAAGCGAGGCAGATCCCAAACCGAGGCAAGTTCCTTTGGGAACCTATTGGTATTATTGCTCATGTATAATAGTATGGAAGGATTCTTGGTACATGGAGGAGGTGGCCGTGGAGCAAGGATATGTGTGAGGTTTTCCCTCATGTGAACATCCGTGTTGTCCTCATAAGCTTGGTAGGTTTTTCGACCACTCCAATGCTTGCAACGGTAGTGCGGGTGTCCGGATTATCGTCCTCCTCCATGTCTTCCTCATCCCCTACCAAAATATCATCCTCCTTGAGGTTTTGAGGATCATCTTCCTCGGGCTTCTTGCCTTTGTCATTGGTGGAGACCATGGTGCTCTAAACTTTGAGAAGATTTCCTGACAGAAATAAATCAAAACGAAAACATGACGAGAACTCGATATACAAAACTCGGGGGATGCGGGGGTTATATATTCTGAAGTTTCAAAGCATAAGGAAATCTTGGTGCAAAAAGCAGTGAGGCGGAGACTTAGGGGCTCACACTGGCCTCTGTTTCCTCCTACATTTAATTTTGTAACCTTCCGTATGTAATAAAAACATCAAAAATATAAAAAGATATGGTTTTCACGAACCTTCTGTTTTCACACTTTTATCTATTCAAAGACGGACTCTGTAGATTCCTTTTCTCCATCTCCTGGAAAATCCTTTCATGCAAGGCCTCACACAAACCTCAATGTCAACATTAGTGTATGCAAAAACAATAAACCTTTAGGTACACATTTCAACTGAAAACCATCAAAACAAAAGCTACTATAACAATTCCTTTCCAAAAACCCAAAAGAATCTGGAAGGGAATCAATATAAGAGGCAAATGCAAATGAAGGCAGAAATCCGTCAAAACAGACCAGCAGGTAAAAATTGATTTTTTTCAAAAACCTTCTATTGCTAAAATCAAAAAGTTCAAAACTAATGAAAGTTGGGTAATAACTTGGAGAACAAGCACAGAAAAATACAGCTCCATCCGAAGTACTGAGATCCTTCACGAATTTTTACAATGCAACACAAAAATCTATCCCAAGATAGCACTTTTCACTTGCTATAAGTCATTTAATATAGTTCATTTGCTATAAGCTTTCTGATACATAGTAACCTAATTCCTTCGACCATGAGATCATGTTAATCACCATAACCGGAAGGATGCTTTGATGACATCAAACACCAGCTATAAAGGTGACATTGAGTGTTCGGAAAGTATGGGTTGAGGCACATGGATCAAGAGTGGGATTTGTCCATCCATATGACGAATAGATATATTCTGGGCCCTCTCGGTGGAATGTCATCCAATTAGCTTGCAAGCATGTGACTGGCTCACAAGGATCACATATCATGGGAATGAAAAGAGTACTTATCGTAGAGGTTGAACTAGGTATGCACGATATCGATCAAAACCTCGGATAAGTAAACTATCATGAGACAAAGGAAATTGGTATCATATGTAAGTGGTTCATTCGATTGCAAAGTAATCGTAGAAATATGTGAACCATATGAATTTCCAGATTCCTCTATTTGTTATTGATCGGAGAAGTGTCTCGTTCATGTCTGCATAATTCACGAACCGTAGGGAGACACACTTAAGGATTCAATGTTGTTGAGTAGTTATGGAATGATGAGAAAGAGACCGAATGTTGTTTGGAGTCTCGTATGGGATCTGGGATATCACGAGTAGATCCGGAATGGTCCGGAGAATAAGATTCATATAAGGAAAGTCAAGTTTTGGAGTTTGGGAATGATTCCGATGTTTTCACGGGAATGTTCTAGAAGGGTCTGGAAGGTCCGGCACTCCGGAGGGGAAGGGTACATGGATGTGTCATGAAAATGTGGAATGGTTGCATCATGTACTAGGTCACTTGGCTGGGAAAAATACAGAGAAGAAATCAAATCGAAGTTTGAAAGTCAAACGCCAATTTGAAAAAGTCAAATCTCAAGTTTGCTTGGTGGAGGAGAGTAGGAAACCTACTTGGGAGGAAGTCACTCCCTCCACCCGTCCCATGAGGAGGAGGAGGAGGACTCCCTCCTCCCCAAACCGCCTCTCCCCTCCTATATAATGAGGGGTAGGGCGCCCCTCTCCCTACCTCACCTCAAACCCTAGCCCCAAGCCGCCGGCCTCCTCCAAAGTCGCCGCCGCCTAGGGCCTCCTCTAACTCGGCGAGTTAGGGTTTCCCCAAACCCTAGCCACCGACCAAGCCCTCCCTTGATGCCCTATAAACCGTAGATCGCCAAGGTCTCTCTCATACTCCACCATACTCGCTCCGGCTTAAGGCGGAGCCCTCTGAATCTCCCTCTACTTCCGACACCACGCCCGTCGTCTTTGTCGAATTCTGAAGAGTGCTACAACCTCTGCTTTGCTGGAACAAGGAGGAAGGTCTTCATCAGTACGAGCGTGTGACCAAGCTTGGGAGGCTGCCGGAATCTTGGCCGGAAGGATCTCTGTGATCTTGAGATCGGAAGTGTACGACTACATCATCCATGAGAATCTGCTCTCGTTAACCGCCTTGGATCTTCGAGGGTTAGTACTCTATCGACTCGTTGATGCAATCTAGTAGATAGATCTTGGCTTGTGTGTGTTCATGCGATAGAAATTTTTTGTTTTCTATGCTACGAACCCCTATAGTGGTATCAGAGCCGTGTCTATATGTAGATTTGTTGCTGAGTAGAACACAATGGTCATTGTGGGCATTGATTCTTTTGTTGTCGATTGCTTCTTATGTACTTTGCATCTTGTGGGATGGTGGGATGAAGCGGCCCGGGCTAACCTTACATGACATCGTTCATGGGACTTGCTCCACGCTTGACATGCAACTTGTATTGCATAAGTGGATTTGCGGGTGCCTGTTTCTCCCAACATAGTTAAGATTAAATTTACAATGGGTGATTGACAATACTAGTATCAATGTTGTGGTTCTTGTTCGTAAGTTAGAACGACACTTATTGAAAGCCCCAAACCACGTAAAACATGCAAAGAAAATTAGAGGCGTCTAACTTTGTTTTGTAGGGGTGTGCTGTGATGTGATATGGCCATGATTGTGATTATATATGATGTATGCAATGTTCCTTACTGTAAGTTGGCAACTGGAAGGAGCCATATGGTTGTATTTTAAAATTCCGTTAAAACATGCATGTCTATTAAAATAAGTTGTAATAGTTGATGCTCGTGGACGACAACCATAAAGCGGCGTCATTGACCTTGACGCCACATCGGTGATGATGGAGATCATGTTCGTGCTTAAAGATGGAGATAGGAAGCACAAGAAGAAAGGCCACATCATATCACATATTATGAATTGCATGTGATGTTAATCCTTTTATGCATCTTGTATTGCTTAGTTAAAGACGGTAGCATTATAAGATGATACCTCAAGCACACAATTTCAAGTTTTAAAGTGTTCATACTTAGTAAGCACCGTTGCTAAAGCTCGTTGTTTCAAAGCACCACGTGATGATCGGGTGTGTTAGATTCTGAGTGTATACAAGCGTGAGCAAGCCAGATTTGCTCATGCGGAAGCTAAGGTTTGATATTATTGAGCCTAGCATGTACATACATGGTCTCGGAACAAGGATCACCGAAAGGTAAAGCATGAGTCATATAGTAGATATGATGAACATGTTGATTATTCGCCATTGAAGCTACATCAACTCTCGTGATGATCGGTTTTGATGTGGTGGATTTGGTTCGTGTGATCACTAAAACAATGTGAGGGATATTGTTTTGAGTGGGAGTTCAACAACAATATGATTAAAAGTTGAACATTATTTATCATAAATTAAATCAAAGTGAATTTGCATAATTGTTGTAGTCATTGGCATCCGTTTACCACCTTGTGCTTAGTTATAATTGAGATGATAGAACTATAGAATTCTGGTTAGTTACTTTCTGACTGGTATCGTATTGTTTTGAAGTGTTAATCTAAAGTTTAAAAGTCCTATTGCAAACTTTCAGTAAGTTCCGGTTACTCCATGAAGTTTAATAATTGGTATTAAATCAAGAGTGACAATTCCAAGTGTTAGTGTATGAGTATCATGTTTGTCTCCATGATTCTTGATATTCAAAGGATTGTTTCAATATCAAGGTAATCTAGGAGTTGAAAGAGTTGTTTCATAAACCATCATGTATGGCAGATATTGCGATATCTGAAATGATGTTTTGGTTACAACATGATAGAGTATAATATGACAAAGTTAATGTTCTCATATTTGATGAGAATTTACAAAAGCTTGGAGACACTAGTTGTCCTAATCCTCCAAAAGGTTTTGGAGAGCAACATTATACTCGCGATTCACTGTTATAAGCTAAAGTAGCTTGATCATGAATAATTCCATGATAAGGGTGAATATTTGATGTAGGTAAAATGTTTACTACACCAAGATATTACTAACGAAAGGAATTTGAAAGAACACCAAACATTTGATGATGGTGATCTACTTCAAAGTGCAAGTCCAAAGACATTGGTATTTAACTATACACGCTTTGGACTATGTGTCATGTGTATGGCTCCACTATTGATGATAGATTATTTCAAACTGAAAAGGAAATCTTGAAGAGAATCTCCTAAATATATGGCAGAAAATAAAAGACTAGAATTGTTCAGCTTAGGTATATAGAGGATATACATGTTATGGTTGTATTCTTTGCTTGTTAAAACAATGTAGTTCTTGAGTATTGGATACTGAATTTGTTGGTGTGAATCGTCATACGAAACAACACAATTCATGAACTACAATGGCCTAAGTAACTAGTAAAAGAATATGTGATGATGTTCATCGAGAACAAATAAAGGGTTATTGTGCTGCTTGTTAAACATCAAATCTTGCCTTCAAGATTTGTTTTATCAGGTATTATGAGAACAAAAGGGTTGTTCAAATAATTGTCGTAGTCCATAAAAGATGGATGATTCACAAATCTCGTTGGAGAAATCACATCCATAAAACTAGTGCTAAAAATGTCGAAAGACAAATTGAATGAAAGATCACTTAGGAAGTGACATCGCTGTTTAAATTATATTGGAAAGAAAACATGAAGAAACTCCATGTGGATGGAATTTTGGAGTCTTTTTGATTTTTGATCAAATGACGCTTGTGAAACTTTCCTAGAGATAATTAAAACTTTGTTCATAGGCCAAAGGGAACGAATGAATAGCTTATTGGAACTTGTACATATTGTTGTATGAAGTCCATTATGTGTAGTCAAGAGCGATGGATTTCAACTTCATATACTTTCTCCGAAAATTTGAGTGAATATATGAATATTTACTTAATAAGGATGAAGTATGAAACATTTTAAAAGTTCAAAGACTTTCAAGATGAAGTGCAAAATCATTGTAACAAGAATATAAATAGTTTATGATAAGATCATAAAGGAAGATATTTGAGTTACAAGTTTAGCATAATACCTAAGATTTAAGGAATCGTTCCGTGGATTTGCATTTCCCGAAACACCATAAGAGTATGGAGCGTTCGAGATATGTAATTAAACCTTGTTTGACATGGTAAGATCAAAGGTGTAATTCATAAAACTGTCATTATATTTTAAAGATTAAAAGCTTTAGAGATTACCTTTTTTCACTGAAAAGAGCTCCATCATAATCCGTTGAATTGACACCATATAAAGTAATGGTTTGGGATAAAACCCAAGTTGTCCTTTCTTAAACATTGGTATGCTATGCATAAGAAAGATGTTTGCAACCAAAATCGAATGAACATATCTTTGTATATTATTTTGAATAATCGTTGAGTATTCCTCCATAACACCAAAGACAAAAATGTTTGTCGCTTAGAACGTCAAGTTTCTTTGAGAAAGAAATTTTTCATGAAAAGTTAAGTGGGAGGACAATAGAACTTTGATAAGGTTAAAAGAACCTTAGCTGTATGTGCAAAGTTAGCATGGCGCGAAAAGTGTTAGGAAAGCAACAATGCTCATGACTCACGTGCCTCAAAGGTTGTGGTTCTGAGAGGTCAAAGTTTCTATTGAAACAAATAGGTCGGGTAAACAATCAAATACCAAGATTTGAGGGTTGAATCATTATTTGAGAATAATGAACAGACTACATGCAAAGAAGCGATGATGGGCCTGACTCCGTAAAATGGCTTGAAGCCATAAAATCCGTGATAGTTCCATACACGAGAAATCAAGCTTTGAACTTGAAGGACCCTTGATAAAGGTGTAAGACCTTACAGTCATTTTTAGATCTATAAAGAAATAGACATGGATGTTTTCACATGTCACATCCCAAGATTTTCCAAATCTTGTAATGTGAAAAATAAATAAACAAAATAAATTTTTGTTGAAAATCAGGGTGAAAAGAAACTTTTGTTTCTAAAAGGAGACTTGAAATCCCATCTTGAACAAACTTTGGCTAAAGTTTGAATTCAACAAAAATCCAAATCAAGGGAAATGCATTCCTCAATGAATGTATCTGGAAATTTAAACATTTGGAAAATAAATCCAAATCCTAAAACCCTAGTGGAAGGAAATCATTTCCAAAGTATCTCCAAATCTATGGATTTGATCCATACCAAAGTTGATCAACAAATTTTCCCAAAGGATCAAGAAAGTCCTTAGAGATTGGTTTCACCTAGTTTGGAGCCATAGACAAAACCTTGTGAATATAATGAGTTAAGGAAATTGAATTTCCAAAGCCAATAAAGCCCTTACCAAAAACCCATACCAATTGGTGAACAAGTAATCCTAAAGGGATTTATAAAGATAAACATTTATCAAGGAAAATAAATTGTTTTGGAAATACTATTTGGATCTTTTAATAAAAGACTTTGTTTTCAAATGAAAGGGTGAGCCAAATTAATTTTGGCCAAGCTTTTGTAATAAAATATTTTTTTTTGATAAAATGAGTAAAGGTTTATTTAAATAAAATAATAAGGATTTAAATATCCAATTTTATTTAAGTAAAGGCTTTTCCCATTTTAAATGAACACCAAGTATTTTATTACTACTTTGAAATCTTTTATTAAAAGGTTTTGTTTTGATTAAAATGAGTAAAGAATTATTTAAATAAAATAATAAGGATTTAAATATCAATTTTATTTAAGTAAAGGCTTTCCATTTAATTAAACACCAAAACTTATTTATTTATTTAAATAAGTTTCCAAGTATTCTTTTATTTTTCAAATAAAACCATCTGGTTTGGTTTTGAAAATAATTGGATTTCAAATGGAAATTTTATCAACTAAATCAAACCCTATTTTATTAAACAAAGATCAATTTTATTTAATTAATTAAATGGATCCTAAAAATAAATAAAAATATTATTTTGTTTTGGATTTGGATTATGTTGATAAACAGAACCAAATTCAAAGTGAAGTTGAGTGCTTGTTTGAATTGAATTGAGTGTTGTTTGAATGTGTGATTAATTGTTTGAAATCCAAACAGAAAAATAATTAGAAAAAGAAAAAGAGTTTAGACAGAAAAAAAAAAAGAAACAGACCCAGCCCACTAAGGCCCAACAGCAGCCCAGTAAAACCATCTCAGTCTTCTCCCCCCGAATAAAACATTTGGCACCAACTTTCTGACCCACAGAACCAATGACCGGTGGTCCCTCTTCTCCCTCTCACTCACTCGCTGACGAGATGACCCCACCCAGCCAGTTGTCTCCCTGAAGAAAACGTTTCGAACCAAATAACGAACCCACACAGTCACTAATCGGTGGACCCAACTCCCTTTCTTCCTCTCTCGCAGACAGTCGGGACCCACCCTTCACTATTCATCGTCTTCAACGAGACCCCGTCGCCCTGACCGTTGCTGTGAGGTTACTCCGGCGTTGATTGCGCAGGAAGGAGGCATTGATTCCTCGCAATAACCCTGCCCCTTTAAACGCCAGTGATTCCTCTCTCGTTCCCCTCTGATTCCTCCCCCAAGCACGCCCCTAGGCCGCCCCAATTCCTCCCCGAACACTCTCTGCTCCGACGAGCCCCCTTCCTCAATTCCGGCCATATCCTTCCTCCCCTTGACCTCTCGACCACGCACACATACTCCACACTCCCTGGCGCTTCTGTCCGTGCCTCCCATTCGACCGCAGGCGCCCCAGATCGTCGGCAAGGACGAGCTCAAACGCGCCACCGTCGGCCTCGACTCCGGCGAAGCCCACAGGTAGTTCTCGGCCACCCCTCTACCTCTCGTTCAAACACACAGATTTGCCTGAGTCCTGCACATCTAACCGTGCCGTCATTTCACTTCGAGGTGATCCCCAGCGAATCCTAGCGACCACAGCGTCCGTCGCCGTCCTCTACTCCGGCGAGGAATCGCGACTGAACCAGAGCGCCCCTCGTCGAACCGTCAGTACGTTGAGCATCGCCGTGACACCCTGAGCCCGGTGAGCAACCCCTCCTTCTCCCGCACCTCCTGCATCGTCGGCACCGTCGACGACAGAACTTCCATGCCGTATACCCATTAAGCCGATTCTGGCTGATACGATGTGAGCCGTTAGATCACGATCCTATGCACACGATAGATCACTTAACCTGAACCGTTACGTTTGATCTGCACCGCACAATCCCACTTAAATCCTGCGGTCCACATCACGCGATCCTACCGAACCGTTATGAGCCAATAGGATACAGACACGTGGCCCAGAGATGTTTTAAAAACAGAAATTGAAACAGATTTAAGTGCCATTTTCAAACCCTTGTATCTTTGAATCCACACGTCCAAAATTTACAAATTTTATGTCGTTGGATTCAGGAAACAACTCTAACTAACCCTACCCTTAGTTTAGCAAATAGTATCTGTTAGCTTGTTTGATTTTGCAGATTCTTTTGTGTGCTTGCTAACATTAGAAAAATTGTTTAAAAATGATTTTAGGGTTAAAACCTTTGCAAAATGGTTTGTTGTGACCTTGCTGACCCTAGGAACCAACCCATGGAGTTAAAAATGATTTTGGAAAAGTTTAGAATGGATTGATTAGTTTAGTCCATTTCTAGCTAATTAAGAACCATTGTTTTGTTTATGAAAATGCTTTCATAAATAAAACCTTGGAAAAATGTTTTGGACCAAACCTCTTGACCCAAAACACCAAGTTTTGCAATAGCAACTCATTTAGTGAAAAACATAAAGTTTTGCCTTGATAGAAATATTTTCCACCACATGAAATGATGAATGGATTTTAAAATGGTTTTTGAGCAAAACCCTCTAACCAATGACTTTGCCATTTTGGTAAATGACCAAATTGGAACTTACAAAGTTTAGAAGCCTAGTGGAGACCATCCTTACAATAGAACCAACCTTTGCATGCTTATGCATGACTTAGATTCCATTGCTTTGTGAGTGTGAAATTGTTTGTTTGACTTTGTTTGGAATGTTAGTTGATTTTGTGTTTGCTTGATTGACTTGTAGTGAAGTTAGAGAAGTGTGAGACTAGCAAGATCAAGGAGTGAACCATCATTCCCTACCCAAAAAGGCAAGTTACACTATCATACAAAAGTCCTACTATTTTCATTATACTTAGTGGATTTTGAAAACATGCATGAAAACAATTTTATACTTATGCTATGCTAAATCCTAATAGGATTCCCCTACCTTACTTAGTGAAAACCTTTTAGTTGTACATGCTTAGCCATGCTATATTTTGAAAAGAGATACATGTTGAGATTTTACAAAGGTTGAGAAAAGACTTGTGTTTTATATAATAAAACAAGGACTCAATGAACCACCTAGGTGGAGGATACTTTAATTTTGGAGAAGGTGGCAACAAAAGGAACCATTCTATGGCAATCTCTTTGTGTTGTGCTCCAAAAGAAAACCCACCTAGAAACTTAGAGATTGAACATGCTTCTCCAATTGTGGCTTTATGTGCAACCACATGCTATTATGGCTCTGGCTTAGTCAATTACATTAGGAAGACCCATACATTGTCTTTAGTTACTAGACATGGGGATCTGGAATGCTTCATGGGGGCTAAAGACAAGCTAGCAATGGTGTATGGGAGGACCTTTTGGAAAGACTTCGTCATATTCTCAATCTGCCAGTATTCCATCTTGGTGAGTACTAATCCAGACCACTGGTGGCAACAAGATGAGAGTGTGACATGTGGGTAAAGTGTACAACTTCTGCAGAAGATATTAAAATCTAAGTACTTAGCCGTGTCCCGGTTATGGACAATCTTGAGCAACTAAAGGCACGAAGCTATGGAAGATCTCGACATTCTAATTTCTAAAAGAAAACTTTTAAAACTTGATGCACTTGGAGTTACCAAGGAACTCAAGAGATTTTGACAAAACTTGATGCACTTGGAGTTACCAAGAAGCTCAAGAGATTTTGACAAAACTTGATGTACTTGGAGTTACCAAGGAACTCAAGAGATTTTGACAAAACTTGATGCACTTGGAGTTACCCGAGCTCAAGAGATTTTGACAAAACTTGATGTACTTGGAGTTACTAAGGTGCTCAAGAGATTTTGACAAGGACTTGAACACTTGGGTTTTACCAAGGAGTTCAAGAGATTTATGAAAGGAGACTTTGACAAAGGACCAAAACCATTTTTGAAAAGATAGGACAAAATATTGCTTTATGCAAATGAGCACTGAAACTCCACTTAGCCAAATATGCATGTATTGATAGGATCCACCCATATTATTCATAAAAGTGAAACTTGCCAATGCAATTCAAATGTATTGACCCTTGTGGCTGTAACTTATTATGTTGCAGGTTTGATTGTTTTAGTGAAGATTGGTGATTAGGATTACAAAGCCTACAACCAACATATGCACTGTGGCACTTTGAAGATGAAGGACCCATGACTATAGTTATTCCTGCAATGTAATGTAATTAGCCAATGAGCTAAGTTTAATGTAATAAAACTATTTTATTCCTGGTTATAAAGTTGTATTATGACCTTTGTTTCTTGATATTACATCTAAGCTGTGGATGCTAGCTATTGATCCAGGGACTAGCATTGTAAACACAGGACTCAATCTTATTAAAGGTTGGGGCGCTTCTGAGATGGTATCGAGCATTGTGTTGCCTGTAGGATTTGTAACCCTAAGTTGGACAAAACCCTTAGGAAAAAAAATAGGAGTTGTATTTGTTCAAAAACTTATTTACAAAAAACAATCTTGTAAACTCTTTCCTCAACCATTTGCTTTCAACTCTACTTCTATTCTACTTCAAAACTTAATGGAAGCCTACCCTATGACCAAAGACTTCATCATGAGCAAAGGACTTCTTCAACTTCATCAACTCTAATGACTTCAACTACTTCAACATCTTGACATGTTCACCAAGACTTCAACTTGGATACTACTAAGGACTACAAGAGAGACAAGAAATATTGCACAAGACTGGAAGAATAAGGAAACACAATTGAAGTATTGCAACCAAGAAGTTTTTCCAAGGAAACCATGATCTCCTTCAAGAAGAATCAACCAAGAAGGATGGAAAGATTCCAAATGAACCATATAGATGGACCACCATATTTAGTTTAAGTCAAACCCACCAACTTATGTGGTGTAACAAAAATATTTTGGTTGCCTAAAATATGCTTGAAACTTGTTGTTTACTTCAACTCATGAGTTAAGCTCATAAGTTGTTAAGTGATTGGTTGCTTGTTAAATGTTTGATGGTTTGATTGTTTGATTGAACTTGATTGTTTTGAGTTGTGTGTTAGGACTTCTTAAAAACCTATCCACCAATACTTATCCCTATCACCAGCAGATGCCTCCCGTCGTGCCAACCCCAACCAAAACAACAACAACTTCACCCCACGAGATCACGGCAGATGATGGCAGCTCGAGACCACGATTGATCAGCGGATGACCACATTCATACAGAATTTGAATAACAACAACAACAACGATCAGAATAATCCTCCGGCCTTGACATACTCACCAAGTTTCTGAAACTTAGGCCTGCAAGGTTCTGGAACAACTGATCCAATGGAAGCTGATGATTGGTTACGTTCATTGAACAAAGACTTAGTATTTGTTGGCTGCACCGATGGAGAAAAAGTTAGGTTTGCAGCATTTTTACTTGAAGGACCAGCGACAACATGGTGGGACAACTTTCAAATCACCACTCCCTTGAAGATGTAACTTGGGCTATTTTTGAGGATGGATTCAGAACCACTCACATCTCACAGAGTAATGTACTTGAAGAAAAGGAGTTTCACAATCTGAAACAACATCACCTCGGTGTCGTGAGTATATTGAAGAATTCAACAATCGGCATGCTATGCACGGACGAAGTTGATCTGATGCTAAGAGAAAAGAAAAATTTCTTGAAGGACTTAATGATGAGTTGAACCTCTGACTAGTCGTTGCCTATGTCCCAACTTATCAATCACTCTGTGACAAAGCCATCATTTTGGAAAACAAGATGAATCAAGTTGAGAATAGAAAGAGGAAGCGTAAACTCAAGAACTATTCAAGATCATCAAAGAAGAGGCATTCATTCAAAAAGAGCAATGAAGATTCTGAGTTACATCAGTATCACCACCACAACAATGGAAGTGATAATGATGGAGATGATATTGACAATGGAGATAACCTTGGTCAGAATCAACAAGACAAATTCAAGAAGAAAGACATTAGCCAGTTGCAGTGCTATACCTGCAAGGAACTTGGACACTATGCATCAAACTGTCCTGAGAAGAAAAAGAAAAAGGCTGCTAGAAGAGCCAATGGAAATGACTCCAATGTGACCCAGAAAGGACATCTGAACCACATTGACATGGATGGAAACGTTGAAGAGATAGAAGAGGTGGATGACAGTATTTAGATAACTCAGTTGAGTCAAATAAGGATTCCTTGTCTGAATATCAAGTGTTGAACCTATAGTCAAGAGAACCATCAATGTAACCCTTTGAGACTTTATTTTAAGGGTGGTAGTACCCTAGTTGCCTTGAAGCCAACTTGTAACCCTAGCCTTCCCAAATCTCGGGACGAGATTTCTTTTAAGGGTGGTAGCCTGTCACATCCCAAGATTTTCCAAATCTTGTAATGTGAAAAATAAATAAACAAAATAAATTTTTGTTGAAAATCAGGGTGAAAAGAAACTTTTGTTTCTAAAAGGAGACTTGAAATCCCATCTTGAACAAACTTTGGCTAAAGTTTGAATTCAACAAAAATCCAAATCAAGGGAAATGCATTCCTCAATGAATGTATCTGGAAATTTAAACATTTGGAAAATAAATCCAAATCCTAAAACCCTAGTGGAAGGAAATCATTTCCAAAGTATCTCCAAATCTATGGATTTGATCCATACCAAAGTTGATCAACAAATTTTCCCAAAGGATCAAGAAAGTCCTTAGAGATTGGTTTCACCTAGTTTGGAGCCATAGACAAAACCTTGTGAATATAATGAGTTAAGGAAATTGAATTTCCAAAGCCAATAAAGCCCTTACCAAAAACCCATACCAATTGGTGAACAAGTAATCCTAAAGGGATTTATAAAGATAAACATTTATCAAAGGAAAATAAATTGTTTTGGAAATACTATTTGGATCTTTTAATAAAAGACTTTGTTTTCAAATGAAAGGGTGAGCCAAATTAATTTTGGCCAAGCTTTTGTAATAAAATATATTTTTTTGATAAAATGAGTAAAGGTTTATTTAAATAAAATAATAAGGATTTAAATATCCAATTTTATTTAAGTAAAGGCTTTTCCCATTTTAAATGAACACCAAGTATTTTATTACTACTTTGAAATCTTTTATTAAAAGGTTTTGTTTTGATTAAAATGAGTAAAGAATTATTTAAATAAAATAATAAGGATTTAAATATCCAATTTTATTTAAGTAAAGGCTTTCCCATTTTAATTAAACACCAAAACTTATTTATTTATTTAAATAAGTTTCCAAGTATTCTTTTATTTTTCAAATAAAACCATCTGGTTTGGTTTTGAAAATAATTGGATTTCAAATGGAAATTTTATCAACTAAATCAAACCCTATTTTATTAAACAAAGATCCATTTTATTTAATTAATTAAATGGATCCTAAAAATAAATAAAAATATTATTTTGTTTTGGATTTGGATTATGTTGATAAACAGAACCAAATTCAAAGTGAAGTTGAGTGCTTGTTTGAATTGAATTGAGTGTTGTTTGAATGTGTGATTAATTGTTTGAAATCCAAACAGAAAAAGAATTAGAAAAAGAAAAAGAGTTTAGACAGAAAAAAAAAATAAGAAACAGACCCAGCCCACTAAGGCCCAACAGCAGCCCAGTAAAACCATCTCAGTCTTCTCCCCCCGAATAAAACATTTGGCACCAACTTTCTGACCCACAGAACCAATGACCGGTGGTCCCTCTTCTCCCTCTCACTCACTCGCTGACGAGATGACCCCACCCAGTTGTCTCCACAGAAAGCGTTTGAACCAAATACTTGAACCCACACGATCACTAATCGGTGGACCCAACTCCCTTTCTTCCTCTCATGACGGTCGGGACCCACCTTCACTATTCATCGTCTTCAGCGAGACCCGTCATACGACCGTTCTTTGTGAGGTTACTCGGCGTTGATTGCATGAAGGAGGCATTGATTCCTCGCAATAACCCTGCCGTTAAATGCAGTGATTCCTCTCTCGTTCCTCTGATTCCTCCCCAAGCAAGCCCCTAGGCCGCAATTCCTCCCGAACACTCTCTGCTCCGACGAGCCCCCTTCCTCAATTCCGGCCATATCCTTCCTCCCCTTGACCTCTCGACCACGCACACATACTCCACACTCCCTGGCGCTTCTGTCCGTGCCTCCCATTCGACCATGGCGCCCGGATCGTCGGCAGGGAGCGAGCTCAAGCAGCGCCACCGTCGGCCTCGACTCGTGAAGCCGAGGTGATTCTCGCCACCCTCTACCTCTCGTTCAAACACACAGATTTGCTGAGTCCTGCACATCTAACAGTGCGTCATTTCACTTGAGGTGATCCCGCCGTCCTAGCGACCACGGCGTCAGGCGTCCTCTACTCCGGCGAGGAATCGCGACTGAACCAGAGCGCCCCTCGTCGAACCGTCAGTACGTTGAGCATCGCCGTGACACCCTGAGCCCGGTGAGCAACCCCTCCTTCTCCCGCACCTCCTGCATCGTCGGCACCGTCGACGACAGACAGACTCACTATGCCCGGTAGCCACCGGTTAAGCGTCGATACGATGTGAGCCGTTAGATCCGATCCTATGCACGATAGATCCTTAACCTGAACCGTTCGTTTGATCTGCACCGCACAATCCCATAAATCCTGCGGTCCACATCACGCGATCCTACCGAACCGTTATGAGCCAATAGGATCTGAACCGTGGCCCGAGATGTTTTTAAAAAGAAATTGAAACAGATTTAAGTGCCATTTCAAACCCTTGTATCTTTGAATCCACACGTCCAAAATTTACAAATTTTATGTCGTTGGATTCAGGAGAGCAAGCTCTAACTAACCCTACCCTTAGTTTAGCAAATAGTATCTGTTGGCTTGTTTGATTTTGCAGATTCTTTTGTGTGCTTGCTAACATTAGAAAAATTGTTTAAAAATGATTTTAGGGTTAAAACCTTTTGCAAAATGGTTTGTTGTGACCTTGCTGACCCTAGGAACCAACCCATGGAGTTAAAAATGATTTTGGAAAAGTTTAGAATGGATTGATTAGTTTAGTCCATTTCTAGCTAATTAAGAACCATTGTTTTGTTTATGAAAATGCTTTCATAAATAAAACCTTGGAATTTTTGTTTGGACCAAACCTACTGACCCAAAACACCAAGTTTTGCAATAGCAACTCATTTGGTGAAAAACATAAAGTTTTGCCTTGATAGAAATATTTTCCACCACATGAAATGATGAATGGATTTTAAAATGGTTTTTGAGCAAAACCCTCTAACCAATGACTTTGCCATTTTGGTAAATGACCAAATTGGAACTTACAAAGTTTAGAAGCCTAGTGGAGACCATCCTTACAATAGAACCAACCTTTGCATGCTTATGCATGACTTAGATTCCATTGCTTTGTGAGTGTGAAATTGTTTGTTTGACTTTGTTTGGAATGTTAGTTGATTTTGTGTTTGCTTGATTGACTTGTAGTGAAGTTAGAGAAGTGTGAGACTAGCAAGATCAAGGTGAACCATCATTCCCTACCCAAAAAGGCAAGTTACACTATCATACAAAAGTCCTACTATTTTCATTATACTTAGTGGATTTTGAAAACATGCATGAAAACAATTTTATACTTATGCTATGCTAAATCCTAATAGGATTCCCCTACCTTACTTAGTGAAAACCTTTTAGTTGTACATGCTTAGCCATGCTATATTTTGAAAAGAGATACATGTTGAGATTTTACAAAGGTTGAGAAAAGACTTGTGTTTTATATAATAAAACAAGGACTCAATGAACCACCTAGGTGGAGGATACTTTAATTTTGGAGAAGGTGGCAACAAAAGGAACCATTCTATGGCAATCTCTTTGTGTTGTGCTCCAAAAGAAAACCCACCTAGGAAACTTAGAGATTGAACATGCTTCTCCAATTGTGGCTTTCGTGTGCAACCACATGCTATTATGGCTCTGGCTTAGTCAATTACATTAGGAAGACCCATACATTGTCTTTAGTTACCAGACATGGGGATCTGGAATGCTTCATGGGGGCTAAAGACAAGCTAGCAATGGTGTATGGGAGGACCTTTTGGAAAGACTTCGTCATATTCTCAATCTGCCAGTATTCCATCTTTATGAGTACTAATCCAGCGGCCACTGGTGGCAACAAGATGAGAGTGTGACATGTGGGTAAAGTGTACAACTTCTGCAGAAGATATTAAAATCTAAGTACTTAGCCGTGTCCCCGGTTATGGACAATACTGAGCAACTAAAGGCCTGAAGCTATGGAAGATCTTGACATTCTAATTTCTAAAAGAAAACTTTTAAAACTTGATGCACTTGGAGTTACCAAGGAACTCAAGAGATTTTGACAAAACTTGATGCACTTGGAGTTACCAAGAAGCTCAAGAGATTTTGACAAAACTTGATGTACTTGGTTACCAAGGAACTCAAGAGATTTTGACAAAACTTGATGCACTTGGAGTTACCCAGAAGCTCAAGAGATTTTGACAAAACTTGATGTACTTGGAGTTACTAAGGTGCTCAAGAGATTTTTGACAAGGACTTGAACACTTGGGTTTTTACCAAGGAGTTCAAGAGATTTATGAAAGGAGACTTTGACAAAGGACCAAAAACCATTTTTGAAAAGATAGGACAAAATATTGCTTTATGCAAATGAGCCTGAAACTCCACTTAGCCAAATATGCATGTATTGATAGGATCCACCCATATTATTCATAAAAGTGAAACTTGCCAATACAATTCAAATGTATTGACCCTTGTGGCTGTAACTTATTATGTTGCAGGTTTGATTGTTTTAGTGAAGATTGACTGATTAGGATTACAAAGCCTACAACCAACATATGCACTGTGGCACTTTGAAGATGAAGGACCCATGACTATAGTTATTCGCTGCAATGTAATGTAATTAGCCAATGAGCTAAGTTTAATGTAATAAAACTATTTTATTCCTGGTTATAAAGTTGTATTATGACCTTTGTTTCTTGATATTACATCTAAACTGTGGATGCTAGCTATTGATCCAGGGACTAGCATTGTAAACACAGGGGACTCAATCTTATTAAAGGTTGGGGACGCTACATCACATCTATGAAATAGTCGACATGTTGGGAAAGAGTTCACAACAATGTTCAAAGGTTAACTATGACAAGATTTGATCTTTCATAGAGATATTTGGTCTAGGCAATTAATGTAGCAACCACTACATATAATTTTGTTATGTGGTAGTTGAATAAACAAAACAAGTTCTTCTAATAGAATTGTTACCTAGGACATGTGCATAACACGGTCCGTAGGGTTTTGTTATTTCAACGGATGCTAAAAGCATATGCAAACTTCAATGGTTGAAGTGAGCATCGCGGAGTTGGAATCTTCACTATGATGAGAATGTTAAAAGAGTTTAATTTCATTAGAGATAATGAAGATGCTTGCATTTGCAAGAAATTAAGTGGGAGCGCTAAGACATGTTTCTAATACATTATGTGGAAGACATATTTTTGATTAGAAATGATGTATCTTTTATTAACACATATTAAGAATTTCATCCCGATGAAAGTCTTAGGCAAAACAAATATTTGGCATCAATAGGCGCTAATATGGTTGTCTTAGAAAGTACATAGATGATGTATTGAATGAGTTTAATATAGAAACTACAAGAAAGGTTCTTGTATGCTTGAGAAAGGATTGAATGAGTTCAATATTGATGATATATTCAAGTGTATTGACACTTGGTAAGTGAAACAAAGATTCAAGTATAGATTGATACTTGATGTATGAAATCACAAAGAGTATTTATATCAATCATACTGTGATATGTACAAATCCAGATATGTCCTATGCTCTAAATGTTATGAGCATATACTAGAATGATTCATAAGATGATCATTGGACGATAGTAAGGATATTCTTATGATCTTTTGGAAGAACTAAGAGTATATTATTTTGTAGAAGTGGCAAATAGATGGTTAGTTCATTGTAAAAGTATTACATTGATACTAGTTTTGTCAAAAAGTACAAATTAAGTTTATCTCAATCTAAACTAAGGGTGGCACAATATAATGGAAAGTAAGTTCCATAATGGATTTGGATGAGTTCCAAAGTTAAGACATTGTGACAGATACTACAACAAAAGGCTAAGTATATGACTGCTATTATAGCAGCAAAAGAGGGCATTAATGTCAAGTAGTTTGTTATCAAACTAGGTGTAGTTCACAACAAGGATAATGCTATGAATATATATTATGCGATAATATTATCAACATGTTTTAACCCCAAAGAACTAAAGGTCTCACCAAAGGACCATATTTATACAAATCCATCTCATTAGAGAATGAGTGATGCGTAGAGACGCAAAGACATGCAATTACACACGGACCTGGAAGTGTCAGATCCGAAGATCAGTTTAACACTAGCAATCGTGTACATACAACACCAGAAAGCCATAGGTGTTGAATACACAAAGGTTTGAAACTAGATTATTAACTCTAGTGCAAGTGGGAGACTGTTGGAGATATACCCAAGAGGCAATAATAAAGTGGTTATTATCATATCTTCATGCTTATGATAAATGTTTACATACCATGCTATAATTGTATTAATCGGAAACATTAATACTTGTGTGATTTGTAAACATAAAAGAGTCCCTAGTAAAGCCTCTTGTTAAACTAGCTTGTTGGTTAATATATGATCATGGTTTCCTGATCATGAACATAGAGATGTTATTAACAACAGGTTCATATCATTAGGAGAATGATGTGATGGACATACTCCTATAGTTAAGAGTAGCATAAAGATCAATTCATTTAATATAGTTCATTTGCTATAAGCTTTCTCATACATAGTAACCTAATTCCTTCGACCATGAGATCATGTTAATCACCATAACCGGAAGGATGCTTTGATGACATCAAACACCACACCGTAACTGGGTGGCTATAAAGGTGGCATTGAGTGTTCGGAAAGTATGGGTATAAAGGTGGCATGTCATACATATGATGGATCAAGAGTGGGATTTGTCCATAAAGGTGGCTATAAAGGTGGCACATGGATCAAGAGTGGGATTTGTCCATCCATATGACGGATAGATATACTCTGGGCCCTCTCAGTGGAATGTCATCCAATTAGCTTGCAAGCATGTGGTAGCTCACAAGGGATCACATATCATGGGAGCGAGAAAAGAGTACTTATCGGTAGCGAGGTTGAACTAGGTATGCGAGATACCGACGATCAAAACCTCGGATAAGTAAACTATCATGAGACAAAGGGAAATTGGTATCGTATGTAAGTGGTTAATTCAATCGCAAAGTAATCATAGAAATATGTGGGAGACATATGAATTTCCAGATTCCTCTATTGGTTATTGATCGGAGAAGTGTCTCGATCATGTCTACATAATTCATGAACCGTAGGGAGACACACTTAAGGATTCGATGTTGTTGAGTAGTTATGGAATGATGAGAAAGAGACCGAATGTTGTTCGGAGTCTCGGATGGGATCCAGGATATCACGAGGATATCCAAAATGGTCCGGAGAATAAGATTCATATAAGGAAAGTCATGTTTCGGAGTTCGGGAATGATTCCGGTGTTTTCACCAGGACTGTTCTATAAGAATGCAGGAAGGTCCGAGCACTTGGAGGAAGGGTACATGGATGTGTCATGACAATGTGGAATGGTTGCATCATGTACTAGGTCACTTGGCTGGGAAAAATAAAGAGAATAAATCAAATCGAAGTTTGAAAGTCAAACACCAATTTGAAAAAGTCAAAGTCCCACTCCCTCCCACCCGCCGGCCATGAGGAGGAGTTGGAGGAGGACTCCCTCCTCCCCAAATTGCCTCTCCCCTCCTATCTAAGGAGGGGTAGGGAGCCTCTCTCCCTACCTCACCTCAAACCCTAGCCCCAAGCCGCCGGTCTCCTCCAAAGTCGTCGCCGCCTAGGGACTCCTCTAACTCGGCGAGTTAGGGTTTCCCGAAACCTAGTCGCCGACCAAGCCGTCCCCTTGGTTCCCTCTAAACCGTAGATCGCCAAGGTCTCTCTCATACTCCACCATACTCGCTCCGGCTTAAGGCGAAGCCCTGCGAGATCTCCCCTCTACTTGAGCACCACGCCCGTCGTCTTTGGGAATCACGAGGAGAGTGCTACAACCTCCGCTGCCTGCTGGAACAAGGGAAAGGAAGGTCTTCATCGAGTACCGAACGTGTGACCGACTGCGGGAGCGCTCCCGGAATGCAGGGCCGGAAGGATCGCCTACGCGATCTTGAGATCGGAAGTGTACGACTACATCATCCACGAGAATCTGCTCTCGTTAACCGCTTTGGATCTTCGAGGGTTAGTACTCTATTGACTCGTTGCTGCAATCTAGTAGATAGATCTTGGCTTGTGTGTGTTCATGCGATAGAATTTTTTATTTTCGATGCTACGAACCCCTACAGTATCATGAGAAAACGAATTGTTGAAACAAAAAGCCACTAGCATAGGAAGACAAAACAAATGCAACTTCAAAGCTTTCAACATAAAACGGGGAAACTTAACATTATTGAGATGCATAAAACCACGTTTCCCTCTCTCATAATAACTTTCACTAGCACTTTGAATAAAGTTGACAATATAACTGTCACTATCAACAACTTTATCATCAGAATGAGCATACTTACAATCATCAAAAAGAGGTCCAAGGTCATAAACTGGATCAATATAAGCAAGTTGTTCCATCCTGAAATCTTTATTAGGCAAGCTATTTTCACAAGGAGCTTTAGCAAATTTGGAAAAATTAAACTCATAAGAATCTCCATCAAACTTAGTCAAAACTTTTTCCTTCCTACAATCTATAATAGCTCCATAAGTGTTCAAGAAAGGTCTACCAAAAATGATAGGACAAGTTTTGCTAGCTGCTGAATTAAGCACTAGAAAATCAGCAGGATACTTAATCTTACCGTAGAGGACCTCCACATCTCTTACAATACCAATAGGGCAAATGGTTTCCTTATTAGCAAGGTGAATAGCCACATCAATGTCCTCAAGCTCACAAGGACCAATTTCATGCATAATTTCCCTGTAAGATCATAAGGAATAGCACTATAACGAGCACCAATATCACATAAACCATAATAGCAATGATCACCAATTCTAACAGAAAGCATAGGGACACTAGCTTTTCTAGCTTTAGTAGGATGAGAAATAATATTAGAAGCGTCTTCACAGAATACAATGTGCTCATCCTCTATATTTCTAGTGACAAGATTTTTCACAATAGCTACCACAGATTCAGTATTCATTTGCTCATCAGGTTCCACAATTTTCTTTGTACCTTTGTTATTCACACTAATCATCATAGAATACTCCTTTACCTTAGCTGGGAAAGGTATTTTCTCAATATAAGGTTCAGTCAAAATATGATCAATAGTACAAACTTCAATGCTTCGAACAGGAACATGACTAACAACATCTTTATAAGGTGCATAGTACTTATTCCACTTATTTTTAGGAATTTCTATGTAAGAGGCAAAAGCCTTAAACAATTGGCAATACTTTGGGATTCAAGACCATACTCATTACTAATATCACGGAAGTCATCAGTTCCCATAAAAGATTTTATGCATTCATAATCATAATTTATACCTGACTTTCTTCCTTTGTCATTCTCCCAAGCTTCAGTGTTCTCTTGAATACGGTCTAGGAGATCCCATTTAGCTTCTTCCTTCATACGTGTGAATGATCCAGCACAATAAGCATCTATTAAATCTTTATCATGAAGAGAAAGCCTAGCATAAAAGTTATTGATAATAATATTGTTAGGGAGTTCATGAATAGGACATTTAAGCATTAGTAACTTCAATCTCCCCCAAGTTTGAGCTGTACTCTCTCCATCACGAGGCCAAAAGTTATATATCAAATTCCTATACTTATGAATTTCACTGGGAGGATAAAATTTAGAATAAAAGAGAGGTACTATTTCCTCCCATTCCATGGATTGTCCATTCTTCAGCAGCGTATACCATTCTTCAGCTCTCCCTTTCAAGGATATAGAGAGTAACTTCTTCTTCACATGTTCAGTTGTGATACCTGCACACTTAAACAACCCGCATAATTCATGGATAAAAAGCAAATGATCACCAAGGTGGACAGTTCCATCCCCTAAATAATAATTATCCATAACACGATCAACAATACTTGTAGGTATCTTAAAAGGATCTATCTCAACAGGCGGTGGTTCATCTACTACCCTAACAGTGGTACTAGTTTTCCCAAACAGAAAACCAAGTGGGTTATCCATATTGGAAACAAAGTAACAAACAGAAATAAAAAGCAATACTCATAGCAGAAGTTTCCTTTACCAGTTCCACTCTTCAATAGCGCTTCACTCCCTGGCAACGGCGCCAGAAAATAGTCTTGATGACCCACAAGTATAGGGGGTGTATCGTAGTACTTTCGATAAATAGGATGATGGGTTTCGCGGCATAGTAAATCAAAATTTTCTACGGAGCGAACAGAGGGAAAGCCAAGATCTAATCTAGGAGATGCAAACAACGAGAGAGATTGGATTAGATCTTCATACCCTTGAAGATTCGCACAGTGAGCGTTAAATCGGAACGTGGGTGATGTAGTCGTACTCGCTTCTCCTCCTCGCGATCCGATCCGATCTAGCACCACAAGTGGCGATGCCTCCGTGAGATGCACACGTGCGGCACCTCGACGTCTCCTCCTTCCTCGGACCAGCAAGTATGGTGGAGAGATAGATTGGATCTACAACGCGACGGCGCGGTGTATATGGTGGAGAATTTCTGCAGCAGGGCTTCGCCTACAAACAGTCGGGAGGGAGAGAGGAGGGCAGCAGGGCGGCTAGGGTTTGGAGGAAGGTGTGTGGGAGGGGGCGCACCAGCCCTCTATATATAGAGGGGGGAGGCCAGCCCTTGCCCCTCCTCCAAGCCTATCTCTAGTTTAAACGATTTAAACTCTCCCTTCTAGAAACCCTATCTCTAGTTTAAACGATTTAAACTCTCCCTCTTCTAGAAATTCTATCCAAGATTTAAGCAGTTAAATCTCTCTAGAATCGGCTGGGCCCTATGGGGCTTTGTGCCCTGGCCCAATGCGCAGGACACTCCCTCATAGGCCCATGCCCCCTCCGGAAGGTGGGGCCACGTTGGTCCCCTTAGGAAGGTTCTAAAGCTTCGGTACAATACCGATTAATCCAACAATTCGAACTCCAAAAACTGCCTTTGCCTTATATGAATCTTATTCTCCGGACCATTCCGGAACCTCTCGTGATATCCGGATCTCATCCGAGACTCGAACAAAATTCATAAACCAATTATCCAATCTATCCTAGCGTCGAGACACGTTAAGTGTGTGACCTGCGGGTTCGAGAATATGCGAACATGATCTTCTATCAATAATCAACAGCGAGTGCAGGCACCCATATTGACTCCCACACATTCATCGATGATCATATCGGATGAACCACGATGCCAGGATTCAATCAATCCCATATATATATTCCCTTCGTCTCGCGATATTTTACTTGCCCGAGATTCGATCGTCGGTATCGTCATACCTAGTTCAATCTCGTTCACAGCAAGTACTTTACTCGTTCCGTAATCCGATATCACTTTGTGATTAACTCCTTAACCACATGCTTGCAAGCGGTGTTGATATCGATTACCGAGTGGGCCCGAAGTATATCTCTCCGACTTGGGAGGGACAAATCTCATCTTGATACATACAACACAACAGATACTTTCCGATCACCTGAGAGACACCTTTATGATCACCCTCTCATAGGATGACGTTTGATGACCTCAAAGCTTTCTTCCGATACCAGGGAGTTGTATTATCTCATGGTCTAAGGAATACAATATTTGACATAAGAAAAGCTTCGCAAAGGCGAACGATGACACGATCTAATTGCTTCGCTTAGTTTGTCATCCATCATATCATTCTCCAATGATATGATCTCATTATCAATTGACAACTCATGTCTATGGTTAGGAAACCTTAACCATCATTGATCAATGAGCTAGTCCATAGAGGCATACTAGGGACACGGTGTTGTTCACAAACCACACAAGTATTAAAGTTTCCGCTTAATACAATTCTAGCATGGAATATAAACATTATCATGAACAAGAATTATAATAATAACAGCTTTATTATTGCCTCTAGGGCATAATTCCAACAGTCTCCCACTTGCACTAGAGTCAATAATCTAGTTTACATTTGGCAACAATCTCACACCCATGGCACTAAGGTGCTGATCATGTTTTACACGTGGAAGAGGTTTAGTCAATGGATCTGCGACATTCAGATCTGTATGTACTTTGCTAATCTTGATCTCCATACGCTATATAATCTCGGATTATATGAAACTTCAGATTGATATGCTTGGTCTTTGGATGATATCTTGGTTCCTTAGCGAGTGCTATGGCGCCGGTGTTGTCACACAATATCTCCGATGGGTCAATGCACTTGGAACCACACCAAGCTTCGATGATGAAGTTTCGATCAAACTCCTTCACTTGGCCTTCGCGGCAGCCATGTATTCCGCTTCCACTGTAGATCCCGCGATCACGCTTTGCTTGCAGCTTCTCCAGCTCACAGCTCCTCCATTCAAAATATAAACGTATCCTGTCTGAGATTTGGAATCATCCTTGTCGGTGTCAAAACTAGCATCGACGTAACCTTTTACGACAAGCTGTTCATCACCCCCATAGACTAAGAACATTTCTTTAGTTCTATTCAGGTACTTTAGGATGTTCTTTACGGCTGTCCAGTGTTCCACTCCTGGATCACTTTGATATCTGCTCGTCAAACTAAGAGCATTGGACACATCCGGTCTAGTACACAGCATGGCATACATGATGGAACCTATGGCCGAGGCATAAGGCACTTTGATCATAGCTTCCCTATCATTTACCGTAGCTGGACACTGAGCCTTGCTCAATATCTTACCTGACAACATAGGTACTGAACCTTTCTTTGCCTTATCCATTCTGAACCTTTTCAGAACTTTGTCTAGGTATGTACTCTGGCTTAAAGCTATCAGGCGTCTTTGTCTATCTCTATAGATTTTGATGCCTAATATATAAGCAGCTTCACCTAGGTCTTTCATTGAAAAACACTTGTTCAAATAACTCTTCACATCGTTAAGCATGTTGATGTCATTTCCGATAATCAATATGTCATCCACATATAGTACCAAAAATGTCACCGAGCTCCCACTCACTTTCTTGTAGATACAAGCTTCGTAGCAATTTGGAACAAATCCAAAGCTCTTGATCACTTGATCAAAATGAAGGTTCCAACTCCGAGATGCTTGCTTCAGTCCATAAATGGAACGCTGAAGTTTGCATACTTTATCAGCATCCTTAGGATCGACAAAACCTTCGGGTTGCATCATATACAACTCTTCATCAATGTTGCCATTGAGGAACGCAGTCTTGACATCCATCTGCCATATTCCATAATCATGAAACGCAGCAATTGCTAATAAAATCCGAATGGACTTAAACATCGCTACGGGAGAGAAAGTCTCATCGTAGTCAACACCTTGAACTTGTCGAAAACCTTTCGTGACAAGCCGTGCTTTATAGACGGTAACATTACCATCCGCGTCCATTTTCTTCTTGAAGATCCATTTGCACTCAACGACCTTTCGGTCGCTGGGAGGGTCCACCAAAGTCCATACTTGGTTTTCGCTCATGGATCCCAATTCGGATTTCATGGCTTCTAGCCATTTCTCAGAGTCTGGGCTCATCATCGCTTCCTCATAGTTTGCAGGCTCACTATCATCTACTAACAAGACAGTTAAGACAGGGTTGCCGTACCACTCAGGAGGGGCACGCGACCTTGTCGACCTGCGACGTTCAGTAGTAGCATCGTCCGAAGTGTCATGATCCTTATCATTAGCTTCCTCTATTATTGGTGCAGGCGGCACTGGAACAATCTCAGGTGCTGCGCTACTCTCCAATTCAAGAGAAGGTTCAATAACCTCGTCAAGCTCTACTTTCCTCCCACTCACTTCTTTCGAGAGAAACTCCTTCTCAAGAAAGGAACCGTTCTTTGCGACAAACACTTTGCCTTGATTACGTGATAGAAGGTATACCCAATAGTTTCCTTAGGGTATCCTATGAAGACGCATTTCTCTGCTTTGGGTTCGAGCTTGTCCGGCATCAATTTCTTGACGTAAGCTTCGCATCCCCAAACTTTAAGAAACGACAACTTAGGTTTAGCACCAAACCACAGTTCATAGGGTGTCGTCTCAACGGATTTAGATGGTGCCCTATTTAAAGTGAATGCAGCGGTTTCTAATGCATAACCCCAAAATGATAACGGCAAATCAGTAAGAGACATCATTGATTGGACCATATCTAATAGGGTTCGATTCCGGCGTTCAGACACACCATTGCGTTGTGGTGTTCCGGGTGGCGTGAGTTGTGAAACGATTCCACTTGCTTTAAGATGCGTGAGAAAATCATAACTCAAATATTCACCTCCACGATCGGATCGTAGAAACTTAATCTTTCTGTTACGATGGTTCTCCACTTCATTCTGAAATTCTTTGAACTTTTCAAATGTTTCAGATTTATGTTTCATTAAATAGATATGCCCATATCTACTTAAGTCATCGGTAAAAGTGAGAAAATAGCGATATCCACCGCGCGTCGAAACACTCATCGGTCCGCATACATCGGTATGTATGATTTCCAACAAGTCCGTTGCTCGCTCCATCATACCGGAGAACGGGGTTTTGATCATCTTGCCCATGAGGCATGGTTCGCATGTGTCAAATGATTCAAAATCAAGAGACTCCAAAAGTCCATCGAATGGAGTTTCTTCATCGCTTTACACCAATATGACCTGAGCAGCGATTGCCACAAATAAGTAGTATTATCACTATCTACTTTGCATCTCTTAGCCTCAATGTTATGGATGTGTGTTTCATCCCTTTCGAGATTTAGAAGAAATAAACCATTCACAAGAGGTGCATGACCATAAAAGATGTTACTCATATAAATAGAACAACCATTATTCTCCGATTTAAATGAATAACCGTCTTGCAATAAACACGATCCAGAAATAATGTTCATGCTCAACGCAGGCACATAATAACACTTATTAAGGTTTAAAACTAATCCCGAAGGTAAAACTAAGGAGGCGTGCGGCCATCACATCAACTCTTGATCCGTTGCCAGCGCGCATCGTCACCTCATCCCTCGCAGCCGTCTATTCCGTAGCTCTGTTTGAGTTACAAATATTAGCAACTGAACGGTATCAAATACCCGCACTACAACAAGGGCTAGTAAGGAAAACATCAATAACATGTATATCAAATATACCTTTGATGGTGCCACCTTCTTGTCCGCTAAGTACTTGGACGGTTGCACTTCGGTGACCCTTGTCCTTGCAATAGAAGCACTCGATTAGTCCGCTTGGGACCAGACACGAGCTTCTTCTCCGAGGGCATTAAACTTCGCCGCCCTTCTTGAAGGGCTTCTTTGCTCCTTACCTTTCTTAAAGGAGGGCTTGTTGACCATCAACACATGATTATCCTTCTTGATGTCCACTTCCGTAGCCTTGACTTTGCGAAGAGCTTCGGTGATCGTATCGATGGAACCAATCTGATTATGAGTCACTACAAAACTTTTGTAGCTGGGAGGAGTGATTGCGAACCACATCAATCTTGAGCTCCTCTGGAATCGTGCATTCCAGTTGCTCAAGGCGTTGAGTGTAGCCTGTCATCTTTATGGCGTGCTCACTAGCGGAACTCCTTCCTCCATCTTGCGATTAAAGAACTTCTGGAGATCTCATATCTCTCGAGCGGGCTGAGTCAAACATGGTTTTCAGCTCCTCGAGAATCTCGAAGGGCCCGGGATACTCTTCAAAACGATTTTGAAGCTCCGGTTCCATAGCAAACAACATGGTGCTCTTAATCACACCATAATCATCTTTGCGCGACTGATAGACAACTTTCTCATCAGTAAGTAGCGATTGCAGGAGGTCACCTAACGCTTTCCCAAGGACATAGTCCTTTTGTCCGCCATGAGAATGATTCTTAGATTGCGGAACCAATTGGTGAAGTTAGACCCATTGTTTCTAAGCTTTTCCTTCTCAGCAAAAACGTTGAAGTTGAAGTTGGACTTGGCCATGTGATCTACAGTATTGGCAAGTACAATTTAGACTATGTTCATGATAATTAGTTCAACTTAATCAAATTACTAGATGAACTCCCACTAAATTCAACATCCCTCAAGTTGTTTAGTGAACACGATCCAAATTCACCACACCTAATCCGATCATCACGAGAAGAGATGTGGTTTCAATGGTGGACACCAAGTGTCGATCATATCATTCATATGACTCATGCTTAACCTTTCGGTTCTTGTGTTCCAAGGCCATGTCTGTACATGCTAGGCTCGTCAAGCTAGACCCAAGTATCTCTGCGTGTGCAAAACTGGCTTGCACCCGTTGTATGTGAGCGTAGAGTCTATAGCACCCGATCATCACGTGATGCTTGGACACGACGAACTTTCGCAACGGTGCATACTTGGGGAGAACACAGTTTTATCTTGATCTTTAAGTGAGGAATCATCTTATAATGCTACCGTCGCGATCTAAGCATAATAAGATACATAAAGGGATAAACATCACATGCATATAACTTTATGTGACATGGTATATCCAATCCTCGCGCAATGATCTCCATCTTGTGCGTTCCGGCATGATCTCCATCACTCCACCATGATTGCCTCCACCACGAATAGCAACTACAACTATTGCTAACTACTTAGCGATAAAGTAAAGCTATTACATGGCGTATAAGAAGTTGACTCGCAGGTCATACAAAATTATAAAGACAACCATATGGCTCCTGCCGGTTGTGTACTCATCGACATGCAAGTCGTGAAACATTACAAAACATGATCATCGCATACAATATACACATCACATCTTGGGCCATACCATATCACAGAAAACACTCCCTGCAAAAACAAGTTAGACGCCTCTACTTTGTTGTTGCATGTTTTACGTGGCTTATGGGAGTAGATGCTACGAAAGATTCTTACCTACGGAAAGCCACAACGGTGATATTATGGTTGCCAAACTCCGGTGTTAATCCCATGACAACTATAGTGAGAGCGGCATCCACCGGCCGCATGTGTGGAACAAGCCACACGTCAAGTGCGGAGCCGGTCTCATGACGATGTCGCGTAAGGTTGGCACTGGACGCTTCAATCTCATTATCGCGTCATAAGAAGAACACAAACAAGAGGCTTGCAGCAGAAAACATCAACGCCCGCAACAACCATGTTGCGTTACTCGTGAAACACATCTACGCATAGATCTGGCTCGATACCCGATGGGTTTGGCGGCATAGTAAATCAAAATTTTCTCTGGGCGAGCGGAGGAAAGCCAAGATCTAATCTAGGAGATGCAAACAACGAGAGAGATTGGATTAGATCTTCATACCCTTGAAGATTACGCTGGAGGCGTTAAATCGAGCGTGGGTGATGTAGTCGTACTCGCTTCTCCTCCTCGCGATCCGATCCGATCTAGCACCACAAGTGGCGATGCCTCCGTGAGATGCACACGTGCGGCACCTCGACGTCTCCTCCTTCCTCGGACCAGCAAGTATGGTGGAGAGATAGATTGGATCTACAACGCGACGGCGTGGTGTATATGGTGGAGAATTTCTGCAGCAGGGCTTCGCCTACAAACAGTCGGGAGGGAGAGAGGAGGGCAGCAGGGCGGCTAGGGTTTGGAGGAAGGTGTGTGGGAGGGGGCGCACCAGCCCTCTATATATAGAGGGGGGAGGCCAGCCCTTGCCCCTCCTCCAAGCCTATCTCTAGTTTAAACGATTTAAACTCTCCCTTCTAGAAACCCTATCTCTAGTTTAAACGATTTAAACTCTCCCTCTTCTAGAAATTCTATCCCGAGATTTAAACGAGTTAAAACTCTCTAGAATCGGCTGGGCCCTATGGGTCTTTGTGCCCCTGGCCCAATGCGGCCAGGACACTCCCTCATAGGCCCATGCCCCCTCCCGGAAGGTGGGGCCACGTTGGTCCCCTTCCGGAAGGTTCTAGAAGCTTCCGGTACAATACCGATTAATCCGGAACAATTCCGAACTCCAAAAACTGCACTGCCTTATATGAATCTTATTCTCCGGACCATTCCGGAACCTCTCGTGATATCCCGGATCTCATCCGAGACTCTGAACAAAAATTCATAAACCAATTATCCAATCTATCCTAGCGTCAAGACACGTTAAGTGTGTGACCCTGCGGGTTCGAGAATATGCAGACATGATCTTCTATCAATAATCAACAGCGAAGTGCAGGCACCCATATTGACTCCACACATTCGCCGATGATCATATCGGATGAACCACGATGCCAGATTCAATCAATCCCATATATATATTCCCTTCGTCTCGCGATATTTTACTTGCCCGAGATTCGATCGTCGGTATCGTCATACCTAGTTCAATCTCGTTCACAGCAAGTACTTTACTCGTTCCGTAATCCGATATCACTTTGTGATTAACTCCTTAACCACATGCTTGCAAGCGGTGTTGATATCGATTACCGAGTGGGCCCGAAGTATATCTCTCCGACTTGGGAGGGACAAATCCCATCTCGATACATACAACACAACAGATACTTTCCGATCACCTGAGAGACACCTTTATGATCACCCTCTCATAGGATGACGTTTGATGACCTCAAAGCTTTCTTCCGATACCAGGGAGTTGTATTATCTCATGGTTTAAGGAATACAATATTTGACATAAGAAAAGCTTCGCAAAGACGAACACGATGACATGATCTAATTGCTTCGCTTAGTTTGGGTCTGTCCATCATATCATTCTCCAATGATATGATCTCATTATCAATTGACAACTCATGTCTATGGTTAGGAAACCTTAACCATCATTGATCAATGAGCTAGTCCATAGAGGCATACTAGGGACACGGTGTTCACAAACCACACAAGTATTAAAGTTTCCGCTTAATACAATTCTAGCATGGAATATAAACATTATCATGAACAAGAATTATAATAATAACAGCTTTATTATTGCCTCTAGGGCATAATTCCAACATAGGAGTGTCGATCCCAACGAGGAGCAGAAGGTGTTGACTAGTGGTAAGGGGCAGGAAATCTCTGTAAATACTTAGCAAACAGATTTTTAGGGGTTTTATGATAAAGCAAAGAAATAAAGTGCAAGTAATAAAGACAATGAACAACCGTAGCAAGTGGCCCAATCCTTTCTTAGCAAAGGACAAGCCAATGGAAATACTTATAAGGACCAAACGTTCTCGAGGACACATGGGAATTCTGTCAAGTGCTTTCGCTTCAAATAGCTGAGTACCCTTCTTTGGTGTTGTAAGTGTTGTGTGGGTGAACCTATGCCAATGTACCGACCTTACTTGGAATAATACATACTTGTCATTAAACCCCCTGTAAGCATCCGCAACTACAGGAAAGCAATTAAGGTATAAACCTAACCATAGCCTTAAACTCTGAGATCCTGCGCTCCCTTGTGCAATGGTGTCCTAACGGGGGTTCAGTTTTCTGTCACTCCGGCAAACCCACAATTAGTATCCAAATACACAATGCATTCCCCTAGGCCCATAAATGGTGAAGTATCTGTCGGAGATATGCCCAAGAGGCAATAATAAAGTGGTTATTATCATATCTTCGTACTTATGATAAATGTTTACATACCATGCTATAATTGTATTAATCGGAAACATTAATACTTGTGTGATTTGTAAACGTAAAAGAGTCCCTAGTAAAGCCTCTTGTTAAACTATCTTGTTGGTTAATATATGATCATGGTTTCCTGATCATAAACATTGAGATGTTATTAATAATAAGGTCATATCATTGGGAGAATGATGTGATGGACATACTCCTATAGTTAAGCATAACATAAGATCAAGTCATTCAAATAGTTCACTTGCTATAAGCTTTCTGATACATAGTAACCTAATTCCTTCGACCATGAGATCATGCTAATCACCATCACCGGAAGGATGCTCTGATGACATCAAACACCACACCGTACCTAGGTGGCTATAAAGGTGGCATTGAGTGTTCGGAAAGTATGTGTTGAGGCACATGGATCAAGAGTGGGATTTGTCCATCCATATGACGGATAGATATATTTTGGGCCCTCTCGGTGGAATGTGTAACAGCCCAAGCTTGTAAGATATGTAATTAGTACTTAAGCATTGCATGCATCTGTTTTAATCAATAAAAGATATGCATAAGATCAAGAGTGTTGAATTAAATGCAAATCCAAAACCCTAATTTCCCCTCTCTTTGAAACCACATTCAAATAGTTTTGAATTTTGAAATGACAAAATGTTTGGAGCCCAAAAGGATTAATAGGGCCCCTGCAATATTTGAAATATTTATAACAAAGTCTTGTATTTTGAATTATTCAAAATAGAACTCAAATGAAAGTACAAAAGATAAAACTAAAAACAGAAAAAGAAAATAATTTCTGAAAATAAAAACAACAAATAGCCGCAGCTGGGCGTGGCCCATCTCCCTCTCCTTTCTCTCTGTCGTGCTACATAGCCCTTGACATTAACTGGCCCACCTGAGCCTAGAGCCAAGCAACCGCTTCGGCCTCTGTTTTCGTCGTCTTTGCTACCGATGCCGGAGCTGAAGCTCCTGCGTGTCCGTGCCGTCGTTGCCCGATCTTCGCCCCGAATCGTAGCGTCCCGCCACCCTCTGGGAAGGATAAGACCCACCGCTGCATGTCTCCCTTTCGTCCCTATCCTCTTCCCCCTCAAGCGCTCTCTCTTTCTCTCTGCACCGCGCAAGCTGAACCCTAGCTGCCATGGCCGCCGGCTAGCCGCCGTTGACGGCCTCCCCGAGCCCATCCGACACCACCTCGAGCTCCACATCGCTCCAATCCATCTCCCTGCCAAAGGAATCTGGATAGGGCACCGTGAATCGTCGCCATCGACCGCTTCTTCCCTGACCCCTACATGCTCCGCCGCATGCCTCGCCGTCGCTCTGGTCACCGCCCCGCCTCGCCGTCATCACCAACCGCGCCAGGGTGATCATACGGTGCTCAAGGCACCCTCCTTATCCGCTCAAGAGCTCTGTGCCGCGCCCACGCGGTCGATAAGAGAGCACCTCCGCCGTTCGTCGATGTTGACCAAGCTCCGGTGACCAAGAATCAGAGGCACCGTCATAGTTAGGTTCGCCTCTGTGCGCTGATTCGAACGAGTCGTAGCATGCATCCTCCCGTGCCCTGTAGCCCCGTCTCTTGCCGCCATCTAACACGGACTCCGGCGAGCCTAGGTGGCACTCGCGTGGCTAACCAGTCAGCCTCTCTGGCTAGAGCCAACCCCGGTGAAAAACGTCGCTGACCCTGCCTGGCCAACATGGTTGCTGAGGTGGCCTTGGGCCCCTCTGTCAGTCTATCTGGCTAGGGTCATCGTGTGTGTACAAAATATCTGGCGCCTGTGCTGATGTCAGCCTGATGCAATATTTCAATTTAAACTGTTTTAATAATTTTAGAAAAGGGTTAAATATTGTAAAATCAATAACTAATTATCTATAAGTCAGAAAAATACAAATAATATATCAAAATGTTCAGAAAAATGATTTATATCTATTTAAGCTATAATCATGCATTGATAATCAACTCTCATGACAAGTTTAATTAGAACAACAAAGTAACCCCCCATAGGAGATTCCGGAGTTTCCCGAGTTAGGGTTTGCAACCCTCGGAACCCCGTTTAAACTGTCAAGCATGCCTTAGGGTTTCATTTAAATGTAATTTAACTTGTCATATCATCATACTTGTTTGAGAATTTCATTGATGCCATGTCTTGATTGTCGCCTTTCTTTCCGATATTGGTTCTTCGTGATAGGATCCGAACCCAAAGCTGAAGTCAACAACACTAAAGATCCGTACATGTCTACTGACGGACAAGTCACGCGTAGCCTCTCATTCTGAACCTACTTTTACAAAGTATGTTACTTTCTGGCTATGATGCACACGATTCCAATGTGGTCTTTTGTCAGTAGCTAGTGTTACCTATCTGCTGCACTGTTTTCCTTTTGTAGCCTTATACTCCTGATCCACTGCTCCTAGCATACCTAGGTCTGGCAATTGAGCGTTGCTAGAGCTTCTGAGACCGACAGCTTAGCCATGCGTAGTAACAATGTCTGATCTATCCAAATGACGAATTAGAGATGACGGAGAATCTAGAAAGGTAGGAGATGGTGACATCATCGAGGGAGTTAACTAATATGATAAGGATTGTATGGGAGGCCACATTGGGTGTGGTTTTTGTAGTACCATGCTCTCCATCATTAGGACCCGAGTTCTTGCCTCTTGAACCAAGACGAGCGTGCAACCACACGGGGCTATGGGAACCCCTCGATCGACTAACTTGCCTAGTAGATTCCATGAGTCACATAGTTCGGGCTTTCCATTTGGCGTATGCATTGAAAATGTTTTTGAAAGAGGAGGTGATGCAGGTGCATCATAATAGGTAGGGAAGCGTGGCCGCGGTTGCTTGGGGTAGATAGCGCCCCTGGTAAACCAACTTCGCCTCACATCTTTAAGTACCGGCTTCGGGATTTGACCCATTACGGTGGAATCATACTTATTGTGTGACTCATGGTCTTGGCGAGAGCATGGTAAAGGTCGTGGTCAACCACCCTCTGCCGGCCTTCCAAGGAAGAGGGCTAATAATTTGGCATTAAGAGTCGGTAGGTACATGTGGGTAAAGTTGTACACCCCTGCAGGGTATTAATCTTTTCGAAAAGTGGTGTTCACGGTTATGAACGACTTGGGAACGGACGTGATGATCATAGAGAACTATAACCTAAGTAAAACCTGATGATCCACGTGTGCTTAAGGATGCTTCCTCTGGGTCGAGGGGGTGGTCCTAGATAGGAGGTTCTGATGAATCTGGTGGTTATCGAGATATGATGAACAAGATGAAGAAGTCGCTATCTTATCCCTTTTAAAATATTCCGAGTAGACGAGCCTCTTCTCTCTCTTGTTTACAAACAAAGATTGCTTTTCGCAAAAGTAAATCCAGAGAAAGCCTTTCTAGCCAGAGCATGTAGATACTAGGTTATCTAAGTCTTGCGGAGTACATTCTCGTACTCAGTCTTGCGCCATTGATGTTTTTCTATAGAGGATCTGGTTGCAACTGAAGGTGGCTTCTATGTTGACATCGACGAGTAGTTGGGAGTCCCAGGTAGCAGCCTGAGGACTATGGGATGGACGTAACTTTTGTTTATGGCCTCTTAGGCCTTTTGCTAAGTTGTTGTGTAGAACAACATATTTGCTTTCGCTGTGTGATGTAATGTTGGGTCTATGACCTCTGGTTTGTAATAACTCTAATATCTTACTCTGTTAAGAGTTTAAACTTATGTTGTTGAATCCCTGTGTTCTGTAATGTTACCGAATTATACTGTGATCTTCCGTGTTTGGATTTAATCTTATCTTAGATGATGATCTAAGGTTAGTTTAACCCTAATCCCGGGGGGTGCTACAGGTTTTGGTATTAGAGCCGGACTGCCTGTAGGAAACCCTTTTATTGGTCGATGTTGAGTCTAAAAGTTGACAAAACTATTTGAAAGTTAAAAACTAATTGCAGAAACTCTGACTAGGATCCTTTTTACTCCTTCTCTGGTGTGTTTCTGATGCTAGAGTTTTCCTTACCTCATTTGGTTTTGAAAAGGTTTTCATTCGTTACCTTATATCTCAAACTTTTATGACCGTGGTTTTGGGGTTGTTTTTCTAAAGTACTCCGTACTTGGTTGCTATTCTCAGAGTTCCAAGATATCTCAGCTTTGCTTGGTGTGTAACATCTTAGCATTCCATTGTCATGGTTTGTAAGTCAGCTGGTTAGTGTATACATTAGTATGCTTTGATACTACCATGCTTGATAAGATGATACCTTTATATCAAGTATTCGTTGTTCATCTTTCCGTCTTGTTCCTTTGAATCCCTTGTCTAACTCTTTTTGTTCTTTTAGGATGGGTGATACCTCTCGTGCCCGTACCCGTGCTCATGCACGTGGTGCTGCAAATGAGGGTGAATCTTCCAACCTTCCTCCACCGCCGTCCATGGTTCAACTCATGGCCATGTACGAAACCAACCGTGCTAACAACATGAGGCTCCTTGAAAGGATGGAGCGCAACACTGCTCAACGCCAGAACAATCAAGTTGGTATCAAGGACTTCACACGTTTCACTCCGCCAGTTTTTAGCTATTCCACTGAGCCACTTGATGCAGACTACTGGCTTCGCACTATGGAACGCAAACTTCAGGTTGGTCATGTTGCTCAAGCTAATTGGGTGACTTTTGCTGCATATCATCTGGAGGGAGCAGCTAACTCCTGGTGGGAAAATTTCTTTGCTATGCAAGAATCTCAACATGTTGTTACATGGCAAGAGTTCACTGAAGCTTTACGAGCTTATCATATTCCGGAGGGTCTGATGGATCAGAAGAGGGAGGAGTTCCTCAAGCTTAAGCAGGGCACTGGTTCCGTGTGTGATTACCAGTGCAACTTCAATCGTCTTGCCTGTTATGCTACTGAAGAGGTCTCCACTGATGTTAAGAACCAAGCTCTGTTCCACAAGGGACTGGATCCTGAGGTTCCCCGGGATATCCATATCATGAACTTTGTTAACCTCCAAGGTCTTGTTAATAAGGCTATGAAAGCCAAGAGTGGAAAGGTGGAGTATGAAGAAACTCGTAAGCGTCCTCAGAGGGGTACAACAAGGCTGGTTCTGGCAATAAGAAGTTTCGTGTATTCGTGCCTTACAGTGTTGTGCCACGTGCTCCTTATAATCCAATGACTTCTGGATATGCTCCTCGTCCGAATGCTACTTCAAGCAATGCTGGTGGATCAAATTATCATGCTGCTGGTACTAGATCAGGCCTCATATGTTTCAATTGTCGCCAGCCTGGCCACTATGCAAGAGATTGTCCTCAAAAGAGTGCTGCTGAGAAGGCACAATCACCAAAGAAGAATGATAAGTATCCAGGTGCTAGAAAAGTACGCCTGAACCATATCTCTGATGAGGAGGCTTAGGAACATCCAAGCGTCATCATGGGTACGCTTCATATCAATCAAATTCCAGCTAAAGTTTTGTCTGATTCTGGAGCATCGCATTCATTCCTATCACAAGATTTTGCTCAAATACATGGGATAAATTTTGAGGGGTTGTCTGTTCCTTTGCTAGTTCAGTCTCCTGGTTCTAGTTAGCGTTCCACCATGGTTAGTCATGGGAATCTAATCGAAGTTGCATTCCAAATTTTCCCCACTTCTTTGATCGCCCTCAAGTCAACTGACATTGACATCATTTTGGGCATGGACTGGTTGACCCGTTATCAAGCCATTCTCGATTGTACAACCAAGTATGTGACTTTGACTAGTCCTGCTGGCATAGAAGTCAAGTATTGGACTGTAGGGTCACTATCTCCTTTAGCTGTTTCTATTCACGAAGCGAGTTGTTTGCTCTTGAAGTTTTACCTCCGTTAGAGATTCAAGATGTTTCGTGGTCTGAATTCCGGATGTCTTTCGAGGAGTTGCACGGCATGCCACGATCAAGTGTGGAGTTTGTCATAAATTTAGTTCCCGGAACTGCTCCTGTTTCTAAAAGACCCTATCGTATGCCTCCTCATGAGCTTGTGGAATTGAAGAAGCAATTAGAGGAGTTAGAAGGAAAAGAATACATTCAGCCCAGCACATCTTCTTGGGGATGTCCTACCATCTTTGTCAAGAAGCAGGATACCAATATACCGCGTCTAGTTGTGGATTATCGCCCACTCAATGTTGTGACTATCAAGAATAAGTATCCCCTCCCTAGGATCAATGATCTTTTTGATCTGTTAAGTGGTGCCACTGTCTTTTCCAAAATGGATTTGAGGTCAGGGTATCACCAGATAAAGATCCGTAAGGAAGATATTCCAAAGACTGCTTTCACCACTCGTTATGGTCTTTACGAGTATACAGTCATGTCTTTTGGTCTTACCAATGCTCCAGCCACTTTCATGTGGCTTATGAACTCTGTCTTCATGGAGTATCTTGACAAGTTCGTCGTGGTCTACATCGATGATATTCTGGTCTATTCCAAGACTGAAGAAGAGCACGCTGAGCATCTTTGTTTGGTGTTGATAAAACTTCGAGAACATCGTCTCTATGCCAAATTTTCCAAATGTGAGTTTTGGTTACAAGAGCTCGTATTCCTTGGTCATGTTGTTTCCGAAAAAGGGGTTGTTGTTATCCCCGATAAGGTCCAAACTATCCTGACTAGGAGTCTCCTAAATCCGTAAAGGATGCCCGAAGTTTTCTCGGGATGGCTGATTATTACCGTCGATTCATCGAGAACTTCTCCAAAATTGCAAAGCCGATGACTGATCTTCTTAAGAAGGATAAGAAGTTTGAATGGTCTGATAAGGCTGAAGAAAGCTTCCAGATGTTGAAAACCATGTTAACAACTGCTCCGGTATTAGTTCTTCCAGACACTAGCAAATACTTTGTCGTCTTCTGTGATGCTTCTCACCAAGGTCTCGGATTTGTGTTGATGCAAGATGGGCATGTGGTGGCTTATGCCTCCCGTCGGCTAAAACCACATGAGAACAACTACCCAACTCATGATCTTGAGCTTGCAGCTGGTGTTCATGCTCTTAAGCAATGGCGACATTACCTTCTCGGTAGTCGTTGCGAGTTATACTCAGATCATCAGAGTCTGAAGTATCTCTTCACACAACCTGATCTGAATCTCAGTCAAAGAAGATGGTTGGAACTCATCAAGGACTATGATTTGGGTCTCAACTATCAACCTGGCAAAGCCAACGTCGTTGCTGATGCGCTAAGTCGTAAGTCTTATTGCAACACCCTGATGATGAAACAATTTCAACCTTCTCTTCATGAGGAATTTGATCGATTGAATCTTGAAGTAGTTCCTCATGGATTCCTGTCTACTCTTGAAGTGAAGTCCTCTCTAGAGGATCAGATCAAAGCTTCTCAAAGGCAAGATTCTGAAATTGACATGATCAAAGAGAACATTGCTAGCGGAGCTGCTAAATGTTTCTCCATAAACAAGGAAGGTGTTTTCTATTTTGGTAACCGTCTGGTAGTGCCGAACGGAGACGACTTGAAGCAGATAATTCTTACCGAAGCTCATGAATCACCTTTATCTATCCACCTAGAGGTACCAAGATGTATCGGGATCTTCGTCAAAGATTCTGGTGGTCTAGTATGAAGAAGGATATTGGTCGTTTCGTTGTTGAGTGTGACGTTTGTCGTTGCGTCAAAGCTGAACATCAAAGGCCCGCTGGTCTCCTACAACCACATCGCATCCCTGAGTGGAAATGGGATGAAATTGGTATGGACTTCATCACTGGTCTCCCTAAAACTCAAAAAGGAAATGATGCAATCTAGGTGATTGTTACCTGTCCAAGGTCGCTCACTTTCTTCCCATCAAGGAAAGTCTTCGAGCCAGTGAACTGGCTAATCTTTACATCTCTCGGATTGTTGTTCTTCATGGTGTTCCTAAGAAGATAACATCTGATCGTGGAAGTCTGTTCACCTCCAAGTTCTGGGAAAGTTTCCAAACTGCTATGGGAACTCATCTCTCCTTCGGTACAGCTTATCATCCTAGTACAGGTGGCCAGCCCGAGAGAGTGAATCAAATCCTTGAAGACATGTTAAGAGCGTGTGTCATATATTTTGGCAAGAATTGGGAGCAATGCCTCCCTTTCGCTGAATTCTCCTACAACAACAGTTTTCAGTCCAGTTTAGGTATGGCACCATTCCAGTTTCTATATGGAAGAACCTGTCGTACTCCTTTGAACTGGTCAGAAACCAGCAAAAGAAAGTTCTTTGGTCTGGATATGATCCAGGAAGCAGAAGATCAAGTTCGTATCATTCGAGATCGTTTGAAAACTGCTCAGTCTCGCCAGAAAAGTTATCATGATCGTCACCATCAACATATTGAATATGAAGGTTGTGATCAAGCTTATCTTCGGGTCATTCCTTTAAAGGGTGTCCATCGTTTCGGCATCAAAGGCAAACTGGCTCCTCGCTATGTTGGTCCTTTTCGTGTTCTGTCCAGGAAAGGTAACCTCGCATACAAACTGGAGTTGCCTGCAAATTTCCCTGAGGTACATGACGTCTTTCATGTGTCTCAACTCAAGCGTTGCATCAAAGATCCTGTCCGTGGTGTTGATCACCAAACTCTTGATCTCCAAAAGGATCTGACTTATCGTGAGTACCCTGTTGGTATCCTTGATGAAACCGAGCGCAAAAATTGTCGTGAAAACATCAAGTTCCTGAAAGTTCAGTGGTATCATCACTCCGAGGACGAAGCAACCTGGGAACAAGAAGATCGTATTTGATCTGAGTACCCTGCCTTCTTTTCTAAAACTTAGGAATCTCGGGTCGAGATTCTTGTAAGGGGGGTAGAGCTGTAACAGCCCAAGCTTGTAAGATATGTAATTAGTACTTAAGCATTGCAAGCATCTGTTTAAATCAATAAAATATATGCATAAGATCAAGAGTGTTGAATTAAATGCAAATCCAAAACCCTAATTTCCCCCTCTCTTTGAAACCACATTGAAATAGTTTTGAATTTTGAAATGACAAAATGTTTGGAGCCCAAAAGGATTAATAGGGCCCCTAAAATATTTCAAATATTTCTAACAAAGTCTTGTATTTTGAATTATTCAAAACAGAACTCAAATGAAAATACAAAATAGAAAACTAAAAACAGAAAAAGAAAATAATTTCTGAAAATAAAAACAACAAACAACCGCAGCTGGGAGTGGCATCTCCCTCTCCTTTCTCTCTGTCGCGCTACGCAGCACGCAGCAGCCCAACCTGGCCCACCCGGGGCCCACGAGTCGGCCTGACTCGGCCTCTGCTTCGTCTTCACTGCCGGGCCTGAGCCGGCTCCTGCGTGTCAGCCGTCGCCCAATCTTCGCCCCGAATAGCAGCGCCCCGCCGCCCTCTGGGGAGGATAAGATCCGCCGCTGCACGTCTCCCTCTCGTCCCTATCCTCTTCCCCCTCGCGCGCTCTCTCTTTCTCTCTGCACCGCGCAAGCCGAACCCTAGCCGCATGTCCACCGTCTAGCCGCTATTGCCGGCCTCCCCGAGCCCATCCGACACCACCTCGAGCTCCGCCTCGCTCCACTCCATCTCCATGCCGAAGGAATCTGGCCAGGGCGTCGTGAATCATCGCCATCGACCGCTTCTTCCCTGACCCCGACGTGCTCTGCCGCATGCCTTGTCGTCGCTCTGGTCACCGTCCTGCCTCGCCGTCATCACCAACCGCACCAGGGAGAGCATACGGTGCTCAAGGCACCCTCCTTCTCCTCTCTAGAGCTCTATGCCGCGCCCGCACCATAGATCAGAGAGCACCTCCATTGTTCGTCGATGGTGACCAAGCTCCGGTGACCAAGAATCGGAGGCGCCACCATAGTTAGGTCCACCTCTGTGCGCTGATTCGAACGAGCCATAGCACGCATCCTCCCGTGCCCTGTAACGCCGTCTGACGCGGACTCCGGCGAGCCTTGATGGTGCTCCCGTGGCTTGCCTGCGTGGCCCAGGCCCCACCAGTCAGCCTCTCTGGCTAGAGCCAACCCCGGTGAAAAACGTCTCTGACCCCGCCTGGCCAACGTGGTTGCTGAGGTGGCCTTGGGCCCCTCTGTCAGTCTCTCTGGCTAGGGTCATCATGTGTGTAAAAAATATCTGGTGCCTGTGCTGATGTCAGCCTGATGCAATATTTCAATTTAAATTGTTTTAATAATTTTAGAAAAGGTTTAAATATTGTAAAATCAATAACTAATTATCTATAAGTCAGAAAAATACAAATAATATATCAAAATGTTTAGAAAAATGAGTTCTATCTATTTAAGCTATATTCATGCATTGCTAATCAACTCTCATAACATGTTTCATTAGAACAACAAAGTAACCCCCCACAGGAGATTCCGGAGTTTCCCGAGTTAGGGTTTGCAACCCTCAGAACCCCTTTGAAACTATCAAGCATGCCTTAGGGTTTCATTTCAATGTAATTTAACTTGTCATATCATCATCCTTGTTTGAGAATTGCATTGATGCCATGTCTTGATTGTCGCCTTTCTTTTCGGTATTGGTTCTTCGCGATAGGATCCGAACCCGAAGCTGAAGTCAACAACACTGAAGATCCGTACATGTCTACTGACGGACAAGGCACGCGTAGCCTCTCATTCTGAACCTACTTTTACAAAGTATGTTACTTTCTGGCTATGATGCACACGATTCCAATGTGGTCTTTTATCAGTAGCTAGTGTTACCTATCTGCTGCACTGTTTTCCTTTTGTAGCCTTATACTCCTGATCCACTACTCCTAGCATACCTAGGTCTAGCAATTGAGCTTTTCTAGAGCTTCTGAGACCGACAGCTTAGCCATGCATAGTAACAATGTCTGATCTGTCCAAATGACGAATCAGAGATGCCGGAGAATCTAGAAAGGTAGGAGATGGTGACATCATTGAGGAAGTTAACTAATATGATAAGGCTTGTATGGGAGGCCACGTTGGGTGTGGTTTTTGTAGTCCCATGCTCGCCATCATTAGGACCCGAGTTCTTGCCTCTTGAACCAAGACGAGCGTGCAACCACACGGGGCTATGGGAACACCTCGATTGACTAACTTGCCTAGTAGATTCCATGAGTCACATAGTTCGGGCTTTCCATTTAGCATACGCATTTAAAATGTTTTCGAAAGAGGAGGTGATGGAGGTGCATCATAACAGGTAAGGAAGCGTGGCCGTGGTTGCTTGGGGTAGATAGCGCCCCTGGTAAACCAACCTCGCCTCACATCTTTAAGTACCGGCTCCGGGATTTGACCCGTTACGGCGTAATCATACTTATTGCATGACTCATGGTCTCGACGAAATCAAGGTAAAGGTCGTGGTCAACCACCCTCTGCCGGCCTTCCAAGGAAGAGGGCTAAAAATTTGGCATTAAGAGTCGGTTGGTACGTGTGGGTAAAGTTGTACACCCCTGCAGGGTATTAATCTTTTCGAAAAGCCGTGTTCATGTTTATGAACGACTTGGGAACGGACATGATGATCATAGAGAAATATAACCTAAGTATAACCTGCTGATCCATGCGTGCTTAAGGATGCTTCCTCTGGGTCGAGGGTGTGGTCCTAGATAGGAGGTTCTGATGAATCCGATGGTTATCGAGATATGATGAACAAGATGAAGAAGTTGCTATCTTATCCCTTTTAAAAGATTCTGAGTAGACGAGCCTCTTCTCTCTCTTGTTTACAAACAAAGATTGCTTTTCGCAAAAGTAAATCCAGAGAAAGCCTTTCTAGCCAAAGCATGTTGATACTAGGTTATCTAAGTCTTGCGGAGTACATTCTCGTACTCAGTCTTGCACCATTGTTCTTTTTCTACAGAGGATCTGGTTGCAACTGAAGGTGGCTTCTACGTTGACATCGGCGAGTAGTTGGGAGTCCTAGGTAGCAGCCTGAGGACTATGGGATGGACGTCACTTTTTTTATGGCCTCATAGGCCTTTTGCTAAGTTGTTGTGTAGAACAACATATTTGCTTTCGCTGTGTGATTTAATGTTTGGTCTATGACCTCTGGTTTGTAATAACTCTAATATCTTATTCTGTTAAGAGTTTAAACTTATGCTGTTGAATCCCTGTGTTCTGTAATGTTACCGAATCATACTGTGATCTTCCGTGTTCAGAGTTAAGCTTATCTTATATGATGATCTAAGGTTAGTTTAACCCTAATCCCGTGGGGTGCTATAGAATGTCATCCAATTATCTTGCAAGCATGTGACTGGCTCAAAAGGGATCACATATCACGGGAACAAGAAAAGAATACTTATCGGTAACGAGGTTGAACTAGGTATGCAGATATACCTATGATCAGACCTCAGATAAGTAAAATATCGCGAGAGAAAGGGAAATTGGTTTCGTATGTAAATGGTTCATTCGATCACAAATTAATCGTATAAATATGTGGGAGCCATATGAATTTCCAGATTCCTCTATTGGTTATTGATCTGAGAAGAGTCTCGATCATGTCTGCATAATTCACGAACCGTAGGGAGACACACTTAAGGATTCGATGTTGTTTAGTAGATATGGAATGTGAGTAAAGAGACCGAATTTTGTTCGGAGTCTTGGATGGGATCTGGGATATCACAAGGAGATCCGAAATGGTCCGGAGAATAAGATTTATATAAGGAAAGTCCAATTTCGGAGTTCGGGAATGATTCCGGTGTTTTCACCGGAATGTTCTAGAAGGGTCTAGAAGATTCACCGATCCGTAAGGGGAAGGGTACATGGATGTGTCATGACAAAGTGTAATGGTTGCATCATGTCCTAGGTCACTTGGCTGGACACTTGGAAGAGAGAAATCAAACTATAATTTGAAAGTCAAAAATGCAGTTTGAAAAAGTCAAATCCCCCTTGCCCTAGGCGCCCAAGACCCAATCCCTAGGCCGCCGCTGCCCCCCAAGCCGCCGGCTCCCTAGATCCCCTCTAAATCGCCGCTGCCGTCTAGCTGAAACCCTAGTCACCGGCTGCCCTCTTCCCTCAACATCTAAAACCTAGATCGCCGATGCCCTCTTCTACTCCACCATACTCGCTATGGCTTAGGCGAAGCCCTACGGGATCCCCCTCTACTTCCGACACCATGTCGTCATGCTGCCGGAATCGCAAGGAAAGAGCTACAAACTTCGTTGCCTGCTGGAACAAGGGAGAGGAAGGTATTCATCGAGTATCGTACGTGTGACCGACTGCGGGAGTGCTGCCGGAATGTGGCGCCGGAAGGATTTCCTACGCGATCTTGAGATCGGAAAGTAAATGACTACATCACCCATGAGAACCTGCTCTCGTTAATCGCTTTGGAATCTTCGAGGGTGAGTACTCTAATAGACTCATTGCTACAATCTAGTAGATAGATCTTGGCTTGTTTGTGTTAATGCGGTAGAAACTTTTTGTTTTCCATGCTATGAACCCCTTTAGTGGTATTAGATCTGTGTCTATATGTAGATCGGTTGCACGAGTAGAACACAATGGTCATTATGGGCATTGATGCTTTTGTTGTCGATTGCTTCTTGTGTACTTTGCATCTTGCAGGATGGTGGGATGAAATGGCCCGGGATAACCTTACATGACATCGTTCATGAGACTTGCTCCACGCTTTACATGCAACTTGTATTGCATAAGTGGCTTTGCGGGTGCGTGTTTCTCCCAACATAGTGAAGATTCAATTTACAACGGGTGATTGACAATACTATTATAAACGTTGTGGTTCTTGTTCGTAAGTTAGAACGACACTTATTGAAAGACGCAAACCACGTAAAACATGCAAAGAAAATTAGAGGCGTCTAACTTTGTTTTGCAGGGGTGTGCTGTGATGTGATATGGCCATGATTGTGATTATATATGATGTATGCAATGTTCCTTATTGTAAGTCGAAAACCGGCAAGAGCCTTATGGTTGTATTTTAATTTCGTTAATATCTGCGTGTCTATTATTCAAAGTAGGTGTAATAGTTGATGCTGGTGGACGATAACCATGGAGCGGTGCCATTGACCTTGACGCCACGCCGGTGATGATGGAGATCATGTTCATGATTGAAGATAGAGATCGAAGGCACAGGAAGAAAGGCCATATCATATCACATATTTTGAATTGCATGTGATGTTAATCCTTTTATGCATCTTGTATTGCTTAGATCATGACGGTAGATGTAAGATCCCTCCCTTTTAAAGGTAAGGATCCCTGTGATTGCAATGCTAATCCCTGGATCAATAGCTAGCATCCACAGTTACGATGTAATATCAAGAAACAAAGGTCATAATACAACTTTATAACTAGGAATAAAATAATTTATTACATCTTACATAGCTCATTTGGCCATCTCATTACAATGCAGCAGGAATAACTATAGCATGGGGTCCTTCATCTTCAAAGTGCCACAGGCAATCATGTTGGTTGTAGACTTGTAATCCTAATCAACACACTTCACTAACATCAAACAAACCTACAACATAATAAGTTACAGCCACAAGGGTCAATACATTTGAATTGTATTGGCACGTGATACTATGATAGTATAGTGGAGTCTATCATCTATATGCATCTGGCTAGGTGGAGCTTAGGCTTGCTTTGCTCAAAATAGATTTTCCTTATCATTTGAAAACACTAAGTTTTTGTTTGTCAAAATCACCCAAGGCATCTCCCAATAGAAATTGGTGATCCTTTAACCCTTGTTCAACCACAAGTTTTTAACTTAGAAATTGGGATGAGGAGATTCTTGATAGCTTCCATGTCTTGATGCTCAAATTGTCCTTTGCCAGGGACATGGCTAAGTACTTAGATTTTACACTCTGCGGAGGTGGTGCACTTTCCCCACAAGACTTGGTTTCACCAAGACAAGATCTTTCAGAAGCCTTCCCTTAGACCAGAATGGGCGCATTCCAACCTATCCTCCCCTACCACCAACTATCCATTTGGCTAAGTTATTGCAACCTATATGATCCAAGCAGAGCCCATAATGCCAACTGGCTGCACTTGAAGCTTCTCAACATTTGACATCTCAAATCTCTTTGTTCCTGGGTGGCCATTGTAACATCCCTAAAATAAAGTTTCAAAACTCATGCATATCATCCATGCAATCATAATCATTTAGGATCATTTTTCAAAGTCATTACAAAAACAGAAGCATTTGTATGTATATTATTTTATGTGAACAAAACTTTGACCCAATGCTACTCTCTTTCATGAGATGGTTTGTTTTAAACCATTTATATTTGAACCTATGGTAGTTTGATGCATTCCAAAGCTTGAACAAAATTTTAAAACAAAATATGACTTTAAAACAATTTTTATATCATTAATTAAACATTGGTACACTACTAGGAAAATGGCCTTTAGTAGCGCACCATGAAACATCATCTGTGGCGCACTAGCAGTGCGCCACGTGCCTTGCGCCACGGCTATCTCTCAGCCGTGGCACACTGCCTAGTGCGCCACAGAAGTTTAGATACAGGCGTGGCGCACATGCTAGTGCGCCACAGAAGTTTGGGCAGGTGCGCTACCACTGGGATCTTCTGTGGCGCACTAGGTAGTGCGCCACTAAACTTTCATAGTGCGCCACAGGTGTAGTGCGCCACAGAAGGTGGATCATGTGCGCCACAGATGTTTTTTTTGTTTTTATTTATTTCCAAGCCATATTATATACAATACAGATTATATACACACATAGATACAAGATATACAATTATATATATAAATACACAATATGAAAAACAAGATTGAAACAAATACATATAGATAAGTCTCATACATGAATACATAGTATAAGTTACATTGTTTCACTGTTACAAAGTAGTAGTTGGTGACATGCTAATACATGTGTCGATCGAAGTTAGAGCTCGGAAGCTCGCTAGACATCCTAACTAGCTAGACACAAACGCTGGATAAACAACCAAAGAAGATAAGCATGATCACCGCCATGACGAAGGTGTAGGTCTTCATCCGTTCCTTGTCATCCTAACTCCCGCTAGATAGCGCTGTATCTAGCTTCGCCATAGTGTTGTACCCTTTGTAGCTATTGACGCTGAAACGGTGCACCTGTCTCCGGCAGTCTTCCCAATCATCGTAGACTCCGGGAACCCGCCCTTGTACACGACCTACCACGTCATCTACAAGTTGACAATAATAACTAACCGGTGATTGAAAAACATGTATAATCAAAAAGAGAAAACTCAAAAAGCATGCCTCATATATAACTAGGTTGTTGGACACAGGAATATTGCTACGATGGAACCGTACGCCAAGTAGGATGCACAACTCCTGGACTTGTGCATATCACAAGGCTAACAGTCCCATCGTAGCACATTCACATATATAGTGTGCCACGACATTTCAATCATCGGCATTATTCTCAAAAGACCAAAGTAGCTCGAAAAGAATGCCTCATATATAACTAGCTAGGTCGTTGGACATTAGAATATGCTTTGACGGAACATACCAAGTAGGATGCACAATTCCGGACTTGTGCATATCACAAGGTTAACTATCCCGTCAGCACATTCACATATATATTGTGCACGACATTTCAATCATCGGCATTATTCTCGAAAAGACAAAATAACTCAAAAGAATGCCTCATATATATACATATAGGTCGTTGATTAGAATATGCTACGATGGAACGGTTAGCCAAGTAAGATGCACAAGACCTGGACTTGTGCATATCACAAGGCTAACAGTCCCATCGTAGCACATTCACATATATAGTGTGCCAAGACATTTCAATCATCGGCATTATTCTCGAAAAAAGAGTAAGGAAAAAAAAGAACCAAAGTGAGCAAAGGACCAAAGAGTAAGCAAACAAACCAAGCATTGATTGATATATAATATTAATAAGCAAAAGAAGTGTTTATGATTCATAGTTTGTCCACACACACACAAAGATCATCTATAGTTTGTAACTACAACTAGGCCAACATCAAGCCTTCTGGCTCGGCTTAGGGAACGGGAGGACGCCTTGTCTCGTCATGAACTTCCTATAGTCACCCTGCATCTCTAGGCGATCTTCTATGTCACGGTTATTCTGGACATTTCCTCCGTAGAAGATCCCCCCCGAAGTCATGACATCACGAAAGATGATTGCCCCAAACTGCTGCTGGATGCGATACATCTCTTATCTAATATCTGAATCATTGATCTTGGCCTTTGCTTCGGCCCACTGTTTGAGATGATCTGGCAGCGTAGAATTCTGCTGGTCAAGTAGGAACGCCCTCATGTGATGGAGTGCGTAGTAGGCTTCCTTCATCGCTCGTGCTTCACGCAGGGGAACTCCGTTACGTGGTTGAAGACGTGCCTGCCGAACTTGACCTTCTTACGCACGAAGATGGTGCCTTCTGTCGAGGCAAAGCCAGTGAGAGCATCATCCAGAACTTCCTTGATCTTGTCGTAGTTTTTCTTCCTTTCTAGACTCCCCGAGTCGAAATACGTGGCGTGGGAATGCTTCGGCGATAAGGAGATGAGCGTGTAGTGTTCATCTCTGCACAAAAAATTCAAATGGAATGTGTTGGAAAAAGAATGATGATGATCTAATAAAGCCAATTGACGGTGGTGAGTGAATAGCGACTTACTCGGGAAAGTAAGGCACGAGAATGTATTCCTTTGTCTTGTTCGCCACGAGAATTCTTTTTAGGTACGAGGCCACGATACGACGTTCGGCGGGGGAACCCAAGCAGCCGTCACGCATGTAGTAGGGGTCCACTATAGCGATGCCCGGTGTGTTCTCTCTAATGATCTGCGTGGCCAGGCTGAGAGAAAAGAGACGGACCATGGTATAGTGCAGCGGGTATAGGTGTAACATATTGAAGATGTCCTCGAACCACAGGAAGAACAGATCCGCAGGGCAAGGTCGATGAAGCCCAAGCCTCGTGGCACCTTAACCACGAATACCGGTGTGAGGGATCTTTCTCCGATAGAAGGCGCCTCTATCGTCAAGACGCCATGCACACTCGCAGTTCCTGGCGAAGCCTGCAAATTCTTTGGTAGCATGGGCTCACCCGCCACATGAATCCTCCACATAATACCCTCGGGTCTTGGTGGCCCGTCCCGAAACCTGATCGGATTCGCAGTTGTTGACGCTACCGGCTGGCTCGAGCTGCTAGATTTTCTTTTCCTGCCCTTTTTTTCCTTTTGGAGGGCGGGCAGGCACCGCAATCTGAGCACCGGCCGCCCTATTTAGTGTGTCAGGGCTTAGAATAAAGGGCTCGTTGGTTGTATCAGCTGGCTCTGTAAAGGCGCCAGCTGGAGGCGTCTCCTAAGAACCAAACAGACGCTTGGTGATAGTGGCTTTCTCTGTGGGGCCACCAGCTAGGTCTTCTTCGCTACAAACCGAGTGCTGAAGAAGTGATCATTCCAGTTCGCGCCCTCGTCGATCCTGCGCCATGTGCATATCATCAACATGATCATCTGCTGCGGGCACGACAGCGAGGGCGGTAGGTTTTGCCACCGCTTGTCGCCGCAACAGCGGTGTCGTTGTCCGTGGCGTGATGGCACCGCCGCCCCCAAACGGATCATGCTCTTTGGCCATAGCAAGAATAATCAAGCAAGTTCTGAGGATGACGGCTTTTCTTCATCCGCCTCGGGGTTGAATGGAGGTTCTGTCGTCGCAGCCCTTAGCACCGACTAATTTTAATCCTATGCACGCTTATCCGCATCGCCTTGAGTGGAACGTCGCGCAAGGGTTGAACGATGGTACCTTGGCAACATCCTCAGCGTTGTTCACGTAGCATAAGAGAGTGCAAGGAACATCCGTCTGCGGAAAACATGTACGGCGTCGTCAGAGCGAGATGCCATAAGAGTAATAGATGGCATGAAAGGCGGTAATTAAAGCAATTTGTTTACCGTGATGGCGTCGAGATCGGCTAATGTCGACGCACCGCATACGGCGACGGGCGTGCAAGAGACGGAAGGGCTGCTTGATGGCGCGGTGCTGGCCACCGGTGTATTATCCCTACCAACGGGTGCTTGGAGCTCCGGTGCCGCCGCGACGATGGCAGGGGGGCACCAACATGTACTCCGGCACCGCGGTGATGGCAGGGGGAGTCACCAACACTTGCGGTGCCGCGGTGATGGCAGGGGGAGTCACTAACACTTGCGGCGCCGCGGTGCTAGCGGGCGGAGTCACGAACACGTAGTTCGCCTGATTCGTCGGCGCCGCGTTGTTCGAGTGGCTGCTGACCATGCTTGGAATCGGGCACGGCCCTACTCGACCACCCGCACTCCAGTTCGCTATTGACTCCACCAAGGTAGGCAGGAAGGACGTGAGGGTGATTGCCAGGTTGTCTTGGACGGTTCATGGATCCGCGCCACTTGTGCCTTAAGTTCTTGAACCTCTCGGTTTTCCTCCTCGCCCTTCCCGACGGTGCCACATATGTTCTCGCGGTGGACCAAAATGATCCACCCAATTCTTACCCCGATGTCGCCAGACGGCCAGCCGACGACGGCTTCTTCAGAATCGGCTCTATTTTCTTGGCGGTTCATCGCCTGTAAAAGGGTTATCCCACTGGTGGCCGCCACGACCTTCGGGATGAGGAACCCGATCCATGACTAGCAACAATTTCTCCTCCCAGAGAAGAAGTAATGTTGAATCATTTAGATCATCGATTAGATTGCAATCGAGTTGATCCATGTAATTAGATTATACTTGCCACAATTTCCTCGAATTCCTTCACTGCAGGATCCGCGGTGAGTTGTTTGGTTTTTGGGTCCACATGGTAACGGGCCCTGATGAAGTTTCGAACCTGCCCGGGTTCGTATTTAGCAAAGGGGTTTTCAATCCCCTTGGATCGATACTCCTCGTCCTCCTTATTCCATTTGGCCTCCACGGATCTGTATCCACCAGATCCGAGATGGTGATGACCTATATTCATCGCCTGCAGCACCTTTCCCGACATTATTGGCGTGGCTCTTTCGATTCACACCTCTCCTTGAACTCCGCTGATCTTCGTGATCTGCGGGTCAATCTTCCGGATCTCCTCGAGACTTTTGCCTTCTTTATAGATCTTCTTCTTTATCCGGTTCTCTAGCTGGCGAGCGGTGCTCATCTTTGTGAGGGCGGATTTGTTTACTTCGCTCCCATGATAATTTGTGTTCGACACTTAGCGGGAACTTGTATCTTGCGTGTAGTCAAGAGGAGTGTGCAGTGGCCATTATCTTTATGCCGGAGATTCTCGGTGTTGATCGAGATGGTTGTCCGGTAATCGCCGCCACTTGCCCACCGCACTTTTGACGACAAGGCGGGCTCCAATGGAACCCCGATGGGCTCACTTGTAATTTCCTTCTGACCGTGCCGACCGTGTTCAAGGCGTCGGTCCTTCGCTTCTTCTTCTTCTTAGGAGGTTGCTACCACTCCTGTGCCCTCGCCGCCATCGCTGGTTTCATCGTCCGCTCCTTCGCTTCTTCCTCCTCGCGCCTTCCATCTCATCATCCTCGCCTCCAAAGGATGGTATTCTTCATCGCCTTCTAGCCGGGCCGCCTCCCGTAATGTCAATTGTTTATTTGAGGTCTAATTTCTCCTTCAGCCGATGCGCTTAGAACATCCAGCCTCGTCGTTGTCACACATCTTTGCACTAATAAAAACAACACTGGTTAAATGCGGAAAAATCCGCATGACCTTTGCTAATTTTCTTAAACTAGAGTGCCCGATTTCACCAAACGGAAGTTAATCAACATTCCGCAAAATCGTGACTCGTTTCATACAAGAACTCAGATATATATGGCCAGCATAGCTAGCACACAATAAATGGCCATCATAGCCAAAGACAACAAGAAAACAATAAATGGCCAACACAGCCAAGACATAATCTGGTCACATAGGATAATCTGCCAACACAACAAAGACATAAACATCTAGGTAGAAAACACATTGGTTAAGAATGCATCAATATGCCCAGCCACATCAAGAAAATAACACATATGAGCATACAGTGAACATGTGTTAGCACCTTTAGGGTTTAGGGTTTGCTTGCTGCTAATTTTGAGATGTCATGCGTAATTTCCTGTGATGATTGGGGTCAATTGTGCTGACTAAGATCTTCATACCAACAGATTGCCATCCTAATTGCAAAACTAGTATATGCCTCGTTGGATTAAAAAAGCCGTGTATACCCTAGCAGGACCCCCTTTTTTACTGTTTTTCATTCACTATATGCACTGTTGTCCTTTTTAGCACTTATTATTATTATTATTCAATACAACATATGCTATTTTTCCTGTACGACATATCATTCAAAGTAGTATATATAATGGAATGAAGAACAATTAGCAACATAAGATAGACTTGCTTGACAAAATTGTTATAACTGTACAGGACACCCTGATCCTCTAGCTGTATTTGAGAAATAACTCAACTAAGTATGCCATGCATCGGCAAAGAAACAGAGTAAAAAGAGCTTGATATTGGTTTATGTGAGGAAGAAAATAAGTGACACAATCTATCAAAATATTTAGATCATGACACAATGGTCTACTGAAATAGAAATCTCAGTATAGTTGAAAGAATTTTGGAATTGATTATGTAACTGGGGTGAGAGAAGGTGCTTATCCTCTGCTTCTCCATCAGTTGGATGCAACAATTAACCAGAGAACAGAACAATATACTTCATGGTCAGAAGGGGCTTTTGTATGTCTTATTTCAATGCTTTCTGGTCCAGCTAGAAAAAAAAACGCTATTACTAAATCAGCAGAGAAGGTTAAGGGGAGTATAGTTGTTTGACCATTTGGACTATGTTCACCCCTTTGCAGAGGAAAGGATCCTGTAACATAATCGCTATTACAAAATGTCCTAGAATATGAGTTGGAGGTTGAAGGGGACCAAGGAGTGTCAGGCTGGGTTCTTTGGTGTGGAGGAGACCAAGGTAGCCTCATCTCCTCTTGCTGCCTAGCGGTATATGCAACTTAAGAAATGTGTTTATTTATTCATACAACAATCAGCTTTACACATTCAGTTCAACATGTTTGTTGTGCATGAATTTGACAATCATTTTACCGCCAGACATCTAAGATTGACCGATGGGTGTGTTGGGCATGAATTTGACAATCATTTTACTGCTGTATTATCTAAGATTGACCGATGGGTGTGTGGATGATGGATGTCATTGGTTGTCTGGAGGTGGTGTGCACCAAGCTGTTGGCTGCTGACACTGGGCGAGGTGCTGGAGTACGTCAGCCACATCAAGAAAATAACACATATGAGCATAACCCCAATCATCACTAGCTACTGCTAACACTAGCTACTGCTACCCTAATCCTCTGAACCCTAACCTCAAGCAGCAGCGGCGGTTACCTCTAAGATGGAATGGATCCAGAGAGAGGCGAGAGAGGGAGAGAGGGGAGGGGCAAGGCTCACCTCTAAGATGAGGACGACGGCGGACTCCTCCACGGCCTCCTCCTCCTCGAGAAGCAGCGGCCTCCTCCTCCTTGAGCGACGGTGCGCGTGCGGCGGCGGGCTCCTCCTCCTCGAGCGACGGGCGTGCGGGATCCTCCTCCTCGAGCGCACGGGCAAGGTGGCCTCCTCCTCCTCCTCCTGGCGTGGCCGGGATGCGGCGGCGGTGGCGTCGATGCGGATGCGGCGGTGGCGTCGATGCGGATGCTGTGTCAGAGGACGATGGGGATGGGATGCGGCTAAGGACGATGGGGTTGGGTAGGGACGACGATGTGGCGAGTTGTTGACTAGTCATACTCACTTAGGAGTAGCGCACCATGGGCAAGTGCGCTACGGATAACTGTAGCGCACTTGCCCAGGGTGCGCTACGCCTAAGTGGGTACGACTACTTAGATAAGAGGGCTGCCACCCCCTTTGCTAACACTAGCACTGCCTTACCCCAATCGGGTTCCGCCATCGCCTATTCTAAACTGTTAGCACCTGTGTTCAATCCTCGTGCCATCATTTTTAATTTTATTTTAAAAATACTTTTAAATGTTCCAAAAAATGCCCAAAAGTGGTGATATATGCTACAAAAGTTTTGTTTTGTTTTTAAAATACTTTTAAATATTCCAAAAATGCCCAAAAGTGATAATATATGTCATAAAAGTGGTCCAAATATGCTTCAAATATGTCATAATAATTTGTCCATGAATATTACAATCTTTTTTCACCACGCTTTTACAATATTTTTTGAGCTAGCGCTTACAATCTTTTTCCCTTCTTGTCATGTTGAATAATTTAGCCCGGACTTTAATGTTTCTTCTTTCGAACGGGCTACCTTTTTGGGTAGGGTTGTCCTTTTCTTCTTGTGATGTATGTTGTCGCATCGTAGTCGTCATTATCTTCAATCTTTTGATCGCCGTCGGTCGAAGTCTTGCTCGTTGGCGACTCCATCCATTCCGATGATGTTTCTTTTTCCTCTCCTCACGACAACACGGCTAGGATTTGTCGGGTCGGTAATGAAAAAACATTGGTCCACTTTGGTAGCCAGTACTCACGGTTCATTTTTCACGACCACGTTCGCACCGGCGGCCTTGGATTTGGCTGCTTCGGGTATAACCATGGTTGTGAAATACCGTCTTCTCTTTCGACGCCTTTGCCCATCCGACGGAACATCGCACCTTTTCTCCACAGTAGTCGAGCTCCCAGATCTCCTCGATTCTTCCAGAGAATCTTTCCTTCACGCTGTCATCGTGTAGAATTCGTTACGCCTGAGTTCTGATAATCACACTTGTTGTCCTTTTCCTTCATGTAGAATGTGTAGCCGTTGATATCATACGCCTGATAGGTCACCAGGTTTTGCATCGGTCCCTGCGACAAGGTGAATATGGTCTTTTCCGTGTCAGAAGAATGCGATCGCGGGATTATCGAGGAGTCGCCTAAACCAACACGTGAAATCTGAGTTGTGCTCTTTGATTATTTCTCCTGCGTCTCAGATGCCCCGGCCATCGTATTTCTTCTCGATTAACCTTTTGTGCTTCACTCAAGGATCGACCAGTTCTAAATGTCAGTAGCGCGACGAGGTTTGCTCGATCAAAGTCTCGTAAGCGAAAATCGAAGTCTCCATGCGATGACGACCCTCTCGGTGACCAGATCCATCGAGCTTGCCAAGGTGCTCGCTGACGGAAGACCGATGTGGTTCTCGGCGTTCAGATAATTCATGCGTAAAGAGATGCACTCTTTGGCCGTAAAGCCCTTGGCTATGCTTCCATCCGGACGGGACCTGCTGCGACGATCCTTTGATGTGTCCGCTCATCCTTTCAACGCCATCATGCCGCGGAGGAACATCGCCCGAGTTGTACGATGTCCTCCATGACATGGACCAGCAGATGCACCATAATGTTGAAGAATGCGGTGGGAAGTAGACCTCAAGCTCACATAGTATCACCACGATCTCCTCCTCGTAGCCTCCCGAGCTGATTCACGCCAATCGACTTCCTAGAGATGACGCTGAAAACTTGCATAGGCCAAATAACGCTTTCACGGACGTGCTCGCCCATTATCCCTCTTAGTGCGACCGGAAGTACTGGCTATTAGCATGGCACCGCCGTGAGACTTCATGCCATCGAACCTCCGCTTTGCCTCGCCTAGGTATTTGCTTATCTTGCCCGCGTAGTCGTAAGGAAATTTGACTCCTAGAAGGCACTTGAAAAACTGTTTGATCTCATCCGGCTTAGAGTGAAGCAAGAAGGAGGGCAGTAATATTCGCTCTTCTTGAACTTTTACCCTTCCAACGACCTTGTGTCGCCTCCGACTCGATCATCGCCATCTTCCCGATCATCGAGTAGTGGCCCTCCGTGAAGCTCCTTCCGGATACCCAAGCATATCAGGTCGTGCCTTGCTTTCGACCTTCTTTCGTCCCTATCCGCATGTTGATTATGGTGGCGACCAGACTCTCGCACACGCTTTTGTGATATGCATGATGTCGAGGCTATGAGGCGTATGAGAAACTTCCAAAGATGGCAACTCCCGTAAAACAGACCTTGTTTTCCATACCTTCATCAACGGCTTGTCTTGTTGCTGCCTCTTTCGCTTCTTTCCGTGCTTAGGACAATCTTTCCAGCTTTTTCAAAGCAACTCTTCCACTTCTTCGCTGCTCCACGCCCGGGATTCCTCGTCTCTCGATTTGCCATCGAACAGGTCTCCACGCTTTCTCCATGGATCATTCTTGCCGAGCCACCTCCGGCGCCATGAACACGGTTTTCGGCGACCCTCGATCTTTCTCTAGTTGGAGATAGCTTGTGTTATCCATGCACCTAACGCATGCGCGTAATCCTTGGATAACCTGCCCGAGATATACCCGCAACCCAGATAGTCTTGCACCGTAGTGACCAACGCGACTTTCATAGTGAATAATCTTGTGCGACGGTGTCGTAAGTATTGGCTCTAGATTCCCATAACGTGGCTAGCTCCTCTTTCAACAGCCCGAGATACGATTGATGTCGGTACCAGTTGTTTCGCCCTTGAATTAGCATACCATTTGTATGTACTTCTTCTTCATGCACAACCATGGAGGAGGTTGTACATCCATACAAACACGGGCCAAGTGTTGTGCGTGCTCGCCACCGAACGGATTGAGTCCATCGGTGCTCGCACCAAGCCTGATGTTCCTCGAATCTCCACGAATTCGGGAATTCGAGGTCCAATGCTTTCCACCGCTAGCATCCAAGGGTGCATCAGCAGCTCATCCTTTTCGAGGTCATCATCATCATCTCCGGCTTCTTCCTTTCCGCATGCCATCGCATGAGCTTCGCTCTTAGGGTCCGCGAAATAGCGCTGCAGACGAGGAGTGATAGGAAAGTACCATACCACTTTTCGAGGTGCTTTTCCCTTTCTTGTATCGACTCACGCCGCACACCGGACATGTGGTTTTCTCCGCCTCGCCCGATAAATGATGCAATCGTTGATGCATACGGATATCTAACGGCGGTAGATCGAGAGGATGACGATTTTCTTGGCATCCTCGATACTAGTTGACATGTGTTCTCCGGGATACGATCGTGCTAATGCCATCATATCATCGGCTTGCGTCGCCAATTTGTGTTTTGCTTCATCTCCATAGCCTTGAGCGTTACATTCAACCGGTATCATCGGCCTGCATCCTTCATACAATGGAGTAACCGCGTTTTTCTCAAGTTGCGCAAGCTTGGCTTTCTCTCTAGCGGCACCTGGCGTTACTTGTCCGCTTGAGAAGCAGCTCTTGCACATAAGGGTCCCGCATCAGCCTAACGTTGTTCCATCGTCGCTTCCTCCGCATCTAGATCATCATCATCCTTGCCTTCGCACCTTCACCATCTCCAGAGACTCTTCATCATCTCGCCTGCTCGCCGTGATGATGATCATCGCCATGTTGGCCACCTTCACCGCTCCATCGCCTATGTCATCGCTATCCAACGAGTGTATCCATCCATGAAACCATGGCGAGCAGTGCCAGCAGATTCTTAATCTGGTCGATCACCCAGCTTGAGTTTGCATCTTCGCACGGACATCTTATATCTGTCTTGTTATTTCAGATCATGTCGGCCGTCGCACATTTCAAAAATCTAGCCACAATGCCTTCGCCATTATGTGGACCATTTTTGCTCGCACGGTGTACGGTACAATTTTGAAGTATATTAGAACCACATAATGAATGCATGCATGCAATGGTCGATAGAAAATTTCTGCATGACCTATCCTAAAATTAGGACCTTTATGAATGTTGAAAGTCTTGCCAAAATGGAAATGAATCAACATTTTGGCAAAACAAATGGCAACTTGTTCACATACAAACACAAGAGAGAGAGAGAGAGAGACCGATCCATACACACATGAACATATCATTATCCTCTCCATACACACATGCATGAGCATCATCGATACTCTCCATATACACACACATATGACCATCGATCCTCTCCACATACACACATCATGAGCATCGATCATCTACATACATATGAGCACATCATCCATATACACATGAACACATCCTTACATGGACAACTTACCGAGATGAGAGACCGATCGCGAGAAAGATGGAAAGGAGAGGTGCGCGCGTCGACCGGAGAAGGAGATGAGAGACACCGGAGACCTCCTCTATTACTTATGTAACATCCAAAGCAAGTTTTACATGCTAAAAATGGTGAATGGGTGGAGAAATTGAGGTGGGAAGGAGAAGATCCCAACTAGATCTAAGGAGGAAGAAGAAGGGGAAAGTGAAGTGTGGGGTGTGGTGGATGTGGTCACACATGTGCACATAAAGAGTTGTCCTAAAAAAATCGACACATCTGTGGCGCACACGGCCCTAGTGCGCCACAGGGAGTACAACATCCGTGGCGCACTATGCCATGTGCGCCACAGATGACACTAATAATTGGCGCACATGACTATAGTGCCATGTATGTTTGGCGTGCGCCCAACAGGCCTGACTACACACATCGTGGCGCACTATAGTCATGTGTGCCACTATTGTTCTAGTTACTAGTAGGGCACGCCCAGGTGAGCCACGCTGTTTTAGCTGGGCCACTTCAACCATGTGAGCCACTTGATGCTGATTACCTATAGCTGTTTTCCTAGTAGTGGTAAAGGCACCGCTTTTAAAACTCCAATGGACCAATGCAAGTTTAGTGAAATAGCATGGTTCTATACTTAAAAATGTGCAGGTTGCACTTGATAAAAATCCAGAAATAGTTTGAATTCAAACATATTTGAAATCATTTGAAAATGTTTCCTAGAAATTCAATCAGAAAAAGAAAAGGAATAAAGAAATAAGAAAAGGCCGACGCCACTAATTTGGCCCATCAGCAAACACAGCCCACAAGCCCACCCGGGCCGTTTCCCCCTCTCTCTCTGTTTCTCACCCACCCGCACACCCCTCCCTCGCTGACAAATGGGCCCTGCAGCCACGTCACTCCGTCGTCCCCAAATCCCGCCCATGACCACGCCGCCGCCGTTGATGCCGATAATGGCGCGTAATTAACCTTGATGTCACGAAGCTTCGTCAAGCCATCGCCTACTTAAACCCCTCCCCCTCGCGACCATTTTCCCCAACAAAGCTAGCCAAGAGCGCCACTAGGCTGCTAGTATTTGCCCTCACACCGCCAAGCATCGACAGATTTCGCGTACATTCGGTAAGCTCTCATCGCCCCTTGTCGTCTAAGTTTACCAGACTGATCGCAACATCCTTGCGCATCTTCTCATACCATTGGTGCATGCTAGGACCATCTGGAGTCTCGCCAACGACGACGACCACCACAAGTGCCCGACGCTTTCCTCCTCTCCGGTGAGAAATCACGGTACGAATCGAGCGCCCCTTGATCCCTCCTTGAAGCTATCTTGTTCGCAGTGACCTTGTGCACCCCCTGATGTGTTTATTTCGTGCAAGGACGGCACAGAGCCTCGGCAACGTTGACGTCTACAGCCACCCGACGCCGTGCACGATTCCGACAAGCTCCAGCGACCACCTCTGCGCGCCCCTTCACCATCGAAGCCCACCTTGAGCATCAGAAGCACACGGCGAGCATTGTAAGCCCCTTCTCCCTCTCCCGCGTGACCTAGAACGTCGGCAACGACTCTGGCAGAGCCGCCGCCGCTAGCGCCGCCCGTCTGTGGTCGATAGGTCTGTGGCCGTAGGATCTAGATCCAGTGGGTGAGATTAGAAGCTAGGCGAAGAGGTAAGTAGAGATCTGAGCCGCGCATTTTAGTTAGATCCAACGGCTCGGAAGCGCGATCCAGCGCGAAGCGGTACCGGCCAATTAGAAAGCGCCGCGTGGCACGAGTTTTGTTTTAAAAGTTTGAATTTGATCTATTAGATATTAAAACTTGTTTAATTCATAACTTTTGATTTCCACGTCCAAATTTGACAAATTTATATCAATGGAATCAGGAGATAAAGCCCTTTCCATTTATTCAATGTGTTTAATGTTTTGCTTCTGTTAAAATGGTTATTTTTACAGAAACATGTCTAGGCCTATTTTGTGTATAACAATTATTTGGGAAATGCTTAAATGTTCAAATAAAGTTTGTTTGGCAAGTATTGAACCTTTTTATGAATCAGTACTGTGCACTTGTCTTGTTGGGTGTAGAAAATCATCACATGTCATATTGCATGCATCCATATATTTTTGCTTGTATTAATTTTGTATGTGATTTGGTGCTATCATTTTATGTGTAGATTTTGGTGCAAATAGTGATTGTGATTGTGAGGATTGTAGCTACTCTCCAAACTACCAAGGAAAGTGGTGCTTCATGATTTATTCCTATGTTTTCCAACTAAGCATTAGAAATATTTTGCTTGTCTTGCATGGATATATATTTTGATCTATATGCTATGTTTGGGAAATCCTAGTAGTTGTAGAATTGCTAGAAATTTCTAAGTTAAGATGCTTATCTATGCCATGCTTAGCCTAGCTAGTAGCAACCAAGGGTGGTGAAATATTCATGCTATAATAAAATATTTCTAAGTCTTTGGACTTGAGTTTTGTTTAATAAAACAACTAAGTAAATGAAACACCTGGGTGGAATGGAAGGAATGGTTTATGTTGAGTGGTTACACAAGGCCCATTTCTATGGTTTACCTTGTGTATCTCACTCATGGAAAGCCACCCAGGAACAAAGGGATTTGAGAGGCCAATTGTTAAGAAGCTTCTAGTGCAGCCACTTGGCAATATGGGCTCTACTTGGATCACATAGGTTGCAATAACTTTGCCATTTGTACAGTTGGAGGTAGTGGGATGATAGGTTGGAACGCGTCCATTTGGTCTAAGGGAAGGCTTATGAAGGGTCCTGTCTTGGTGAAAATCAAGTCTTGTGCGGAAAGTGCACAACCTCCGCAGATGGAAGAATCTAAGTACTTAGCCATGTCCCTGGTATTGTACAACTTGAGCATCAAGACATGGAAGCTATCAAGAATCTCCTCGTCCCAATTTCTAAGTAAAAACTTGTGGTTGAACAAGGGTGAAGGTTCACCAATGTCTATTGGTGGTTCCTTGGGAAAGTTTTTGTCAAAGAAAAACTTAGTGATTTCAACTAATAGGCAAAACTTATTTTGAGCAAAGCAAGCCTAAGCTACACTTAGTCAAATGCATATAGTATCTAGCTACCAATATTATACTAAGGTATCACTTGCCAATACTATTCCAATGTATTGACCCACTATGGCTGTAACTTGTGATGTTGCAGGTTATTCTGATGATGATTAGGAGTCATGAGTCTACACTCAACATGTTTGTCTGTGGCACATGAAGATGAAGACTTATTTATCTTATTACATATTTAAACTCTTGTATTAGGCCTATGGCCATGGAGTTGTAAAAGACTATGTTTGTCTCTGGAATGACTTGTAATAATGACCTTTGTTTCTATGTACTTCATCTTAAATTGTGGATGCTAGCATTGATCCAGGGACTAGCATTGCAATCACAGGATCCTTACCTTTATAAAGGAGGGATCTTACGATGGTATCAGAGCACTGTGTTGCCTGTAGGATTATGACCCTAGGATTGGAAACCACTAAGGAAATTTTTTCAACAACTTCCACACTTGTCTTTTCTTCTCGTAAACTTTTCTAAACTTCTTTCTCATATCTATTTGTAGATGAACTCCATCAACGAAGCCGTGAGGAAGGGAACACTCATGACTATGACTTTGGAGTGTGAGACAGAATTCCCCAAGGCTCTCAAGGACCTCATGGTTGCCATGGGAATACATGGTGCAGCTATGTACAAAGGTTTTCCGTGATGGATGAAGGAGTTGAGTATCGTGGGTGCAACTTCACTTGTATAAAAACAAGGAAGACAACCACAAAGACTCAGGATTCTGCATGGTCACCAACACAATGGTGCACACTACATTCTTTGATTCAGCAAGGGATGTAGCTTGGAGGGCCATCAAAGAACTTGGTGATAGAATCAAGTGTAATGCTTAACACCCAGAATGACCTTAGGGAAGAAAAGAAGTATGACCAAGAGTTAGAGGCTACCAACCAAGGTTTAAGGAAGGACCTCCTAGACTTAGCAATGGAGTCTTGTGATCAAGATAAACAGATTGCCTCTAGTGATGCCCTGTTAGCCAACTTGGCAAGTGAGATGGGATTGTAACGCATCTGCTAGTTGGACCACCACACTTATCATTTTATTTTTCAAAAATGTTGTCTAAAATAAGTTGAACCTTGGATGCTTGTAATGGATTTTATGTATGCTATGACTTGTGTGTTTGTCAATGTTATGCTTGTGATGCTTTGTCTTGTAAATTACTTATTGTGTTGATTCTAACTTTTTCTATCTTATAAATAGATGCCTACTATTACTATCAGCAGGATGAAGATTTCAAGGGAATTCATTTTGGCCCTCAGATATTGAGATCACTAGTCTGCTCAATCTCCCTCTTCCTACCATCATGGTGCTTCCCCTCACCAAGTTTGAGAGGAAAGATCTTTGGGGCTTCAAGGTTAATCAGCCCGGACGCCAGACTGAGCCTACCACGGAGGCAATCATCTTCAAGCTCATGCATGATGACAAGGAGAGAGGCCTAGAGGTAGTCATGCAGACTTGATTGGACGTCTGTTAGGGAGACACTCTCGAGTTAGAGGTACTACTTCCACGCCTTCGGTAGACGTGATGAGGATGGTCAGGCCATTGACTTCGAGGATACTTCGAGGGAGACAGTAGAGCCGATTCGTCTATACCTCCAGGACATAGAGGTTCTTCTTAGGCATGTAGACACCGATAGTACCAACGTCATGCTCAGCAATGACGAACTCCAGGTGCAGCTTCGTGAGAAGGAAAAGCTCTTCGCGGAGCAAGATGAGATAGTCAAGGAGATGGAGGCCAAGTTTGAGAGTCAAGACAGAAAGTTCAAGAGTCAAGAGAAGTGAGTCCAGGATAGGAACAAGAGGATTCGAGACATGACTGCAGAATTGGAGGCCAAGGACTTCGAGCTCGGGCATCAGCAGACTGTGATTGAGAGACTTTGTTCACAGAAGAGGGCTCTCAAAGCCAAGGTAGAGACCTTGACCACCAATGTCAAGGAGTACAAGACCGCTATGGAGAATGCAGGTCCTACACTTGTCGACGAGGAGGTTGATGCAGAGTAGTGATGACTACTCATTTACCATTTATTTATCGTGCCTTTGATTATTGAGTCGCAATGACCATCCAACATGTGGGTGGCTTGCTATTGGTGTGTTTACTTTGCAAACTTGTTGTCTATGTTGTTGAACTTTTATTATTGTGATGCATGTTTGGTGATTGTTTATGTGATGTATTGTGCATGTTAGCATCTATGGGTATCTCATTCTTATCTCCATTGAAAAACCACAGATGCCTCCCCGACGTGCCAATCCCAAGCCCAACAACAACAACATCACTCCTGAGATGCAAATGATGATAGCTCAGAATCACTGATGCAATGATGACTACGCTCATCTAGAATCAGAACAACAACAACAACAACAACAACAACAACAACAATAACAACAATAACAACAACAATCGTAACAACCCACCGGGTTTTGACATGCTTACTGTGTTCTTGAGACCGAGGCCAAGCAACTCAGAACTACTGATCCTATGGTGGCCAATGATTGGTTACGCTCGTAAACAAGGACTTGGTGACAGAGGGTCACTCGATGAAGAGAAAGTTAGATTTGCAGCTCACTTGTTGGAAGGACCAGCCACTTGGTGGATAACTTTCAGATCACCACTCCCATTGAGGATGTGACATGGGCTATCTTCAAGATGGTTTTCAGACGCTCACATCTCATCCGGAGTGATGAGTTTGAAGAAGAAAGAGTTCCATAACTTGAAGCAATACCACCGCAGCGTGGCTGAATATATTGAGGAGTTCAACAATCCGCGATATGCACCTGATGAAGTTGACATCGATGCTAAGAGGAAGGAAAAGTTCCTTGAAGGGTTGAATGATGAATTGAACTTGCAAAGTGAGTCAGGCCTATGTTCCCACATACCAGTCTCTTTGTGACAAGGCTGCTATTTTGGAGAGCAAGATGAAACAAGTTGAAAGCAGGAAGAGAAAGCACTCTGACAAGCACAGCTCGAGATCGTCTCACAAACGTTCCCATTATGATGATAGTGGGAGTTCTGGATCCCACAAGCATGGGAAGTTCAACAAGCACCACAACCACAACCGTTATCATGACAACAAGCACAATCGTAGTCATGACAATGATAAGTACAAGAACCACAATGGTGGATATAAGAGCCACCACAATGGAAGTGGAAGTGGCAGTGGAAGCCAGCCTGTCAAGAAAGATCTTAGTCAGGTTGAATGCTTCAAGTGCAAGAAGATGGGGCATTATGCAAATGAATGTCCAGAAAATAAAGTTGAAGGACCCAACAAGCCCAACCCTTTTCAGAAGGGAGAAGTGAACCACATCAATGTGGAGGAAATTTATGAGGAACCTGATGTTGTTGCTGGTAAGTTCAAACTCAATTTTGTTCCAGCATTTGTTCTCTTTGATACTGGTGCATCTCATTCATTCATATTAAGAGCATTTGTTGAAAGAAATGAACTACCGGTAGAAACTATTGGGTGTCCTATAAAAGTAAGTTCTCCTAGCGGGGAAATGATAGTGAACTTGGGATGTCATGATCTAGTCATAGAGTTTGGGAAGTATAAGCTTCCCGTTAACATGATAATCCTAAACTCCCAAGGATTGGATGTTATTTTGGGAATGGACTAGATGACTAAGCACAAGGGAGTGCTAGATTGCGCCAACCATACTGTCTCACTCACAACTCCACAAAACAAAAGGATTAGATTCAAGACCAACTATGAATCGAAAAGGAGTAAGCTAAATTCTCTTAAGGGGGTTAGCATGGACAGTGTGCCTATTGTGTGTGAATATCCGGATGTGTTTCCGGAAGAATTGCCAGGAATGCCACCAGATAGAGATGTGGAATTTCTCATTGATTTGCTACCAGGATCTGGACCACTAGCAAAGAGACCGTACAAAATGTCAGTTGATGAGTTGAAAGAACTCAAGAAGCAACTTGGAGAATAGTTGCAGAAAGGATTTATCCAACCAAGTTCTTCGTCTTGGGGAGCACCAGTTTTTTGTGTGGAAAAGAAAGATAGAAGTCAAAGGCTATGCATAGATTACCGTTCACTCAATGAAGTGACAATCAAGAACAAATACCCTTTGCCAAGAATCAATGACTTGTTTGATTAGTTGGAAGGAGCTTGTGTGTTCTCAAAGATTGATCTTCGGTCAGGTTATTTCCAACTCAAGATAAGAGAACAAGACATACCTAAGATATCTTTTACCACAAGGTATGGATTGTATGAGTATACCATGATGCCATTTGGTTTGACCAATGCACCAGCATACTTCATGAATATGATGAATAAGGTGTTCATGGAATTCCTTGATAAGTTCGTTGTCATTTTCATCGATGAAATTTTGATCTACTCCAAGAGCAAAGAAGAGCATGAAGGACATTTACGGTTGATACTTGAGAAGCTTAGAGAGCATAAGCTGTATGCCAAATTCAGCAAGTGTGAATTTTGGTTAAATGAAGTTGGATTTCTTGGACACGTTGTGTCAGGAGATGGTGTAGCAGTTGATCCTGCTAAAGTATCACCAGAATCGAATGGGAATCACCTAAGTCAGTAAAAGAGGTTCGTAGTTTCCTTGGCTTGGAAGGATACTACAGAAGATTCATTGAGAATTTCTCCAAGACAGCTAAGCCAATGACAGAATTGCTAAAGATAGACAAGAAATTTGTTTGGTCTAAAGGTTGTGAACTCAGCTTTCAAGAATTGAAGAAGAGACTAGTGACAGCACCAGTCTTATGTTTACCAGATTTGGAGAAAGATTTCCATGTGTATTGTGATGCATCTCATCATGGATTATGTGCAGTACTTATGCAAGAAGGAAAAGTTGTGGCTTATGCCTCGATACAACTCAAAACTCATGAGGTAAACTACCCTACTCATGATTTAGAGTTAGCCTCTGTTGTCCATGCACTCAAAACATGGAGACTTTATCTTTTGGGAAAGCGCCAGAAGTGTTCACAGCTCACAAGAGTTTGAAGTATATTTTCACCCAGAAAGAAATTAACATGAGACAAAGAAGATGGCTAGAACTCATCAAGGACTATGACTTGAGTTTGCAATACCACCCCGGTAAAGCAAATGTTGTAGAGGATGCTCTTAGTCGTAAGGTTTTGTGAATGGCCTTACTAAGGGAGAATTGCCGATGATCTGTGCCCAATTTAGAGATCTCAGATTGAGATTGTGCTCGAGGGACATCTCATGTCTTTGGATGTTCAACCCACTTTGCTGGACAAGATCAAAGAAGCCCGTAAGATGCATACAGAAATTGAAGAGATTAAGGAAAAGATTGGCAAAGGGAAAGCCAAGGGATTTCATGAAGACGAACATGGTACTTTATGGCATGGAAAACGTATCTGTGTTCCACAAGATCCGGAGCTTCGGAAACTGATATTACAAGAAGCTCACAACTCACCATATTCTATTCATTCGGGTAACACCAAAATGTACATGGATATGAAGGAAAGATTTTGGTGGAATAATGTCAAGAAAGACATCGCCGAACATATTGCTTTGTGTGATGCATGTAGTAGAGTGAAAGCAGAACATCAGAAACCAGCAGGATTGTTACAACCACTACCTATTCCTGATTGGAAATGGGACAAGATTGGTATGGTTACCGGATTGCCAAGGACCAGGTCAGGATATGGTTCTATTTGGGTAGTAGTGGATCGCCTAACTAAAGTGGCTCATTTCATACCCGTGAAGACAACTTATACAAGTGTTAAGTTAGCCAAGATCTATATGAGTAGAATTGTATGTCTACATGGAGTACCCAAGAGTATTGTGTCTGATAGGGGAACTCAATTCACTTCCCATTTTTGGAGGCAGTTACATGAGTCATTGGGAACAAGGTTGGAATTCAGCACTGCTTTTCATCCTCAGACTGATGGATAGACAGAAAGGACTAATCAGATTCTGGAAATATGTTGAGAGCATGTGCTCTCGACTATGGAGCCAGTTGGGATGAAAGTTTGCCTTACGCAGAATTCTCTTACAATAATAGCTATCAAGACAGTATTGAGATGGCACCATTTGAATTTCTCTATGGGAGAAAGTGTATCACCCCATTGCTATGGAATGGTGTGGGAGAAAGAAGTTTGTTCGGACCAGAACTAATCAAGGAGGTCAAGAGAAAGTCAAGCTAGTTAAGGATGATTGAAGATAGCACAGTCCCGACAGAAGAGTTACGCAGATCCTAAACGTAGAGAAGTCACCTATGAAGTAGGTGATAGAGCTTATCTTAGAGTGTCACCACTTCATGGAGTGAAGAGATTTGGAGTCAAAGGAAAGTTGGCCCCAAGATATGTTGGACCATTCAAGATTCTGAGTCGTAAAGGAGAAGTAGCTTATGAGATTGAATTGCCAGAGTCTTTGTCAGCTGTTCATAATGTGTTTCATGTGAGTCAGCTTAAGAAATGTCATCCAAAAATGGAAGAGACTTCCTTGAAGGATATTATACCTTTGGAAGAGGTCCAATTGGAAAGTGATCTCACTTATGAAGAGAAACCTATCAAGATTCTTAAGACTGCAGAAAGAGTTACTCGGACTAAGACTATTAAATTCTGCAAAGTTCAATGGAACCATCATTGCGAAGAAGAAGCAACATGGGAAAGAGAAAACGATCTTCGGAAAGACCACCCTCACCTATTTGCTAGCCAACCCGAATCTCGAGGGCGAGATTCACCTTAAGGGGGTTAGATTTGTAACATGTAAGATCCCTCCTTTATAAAGGAAAAGGATCCCTGTGTTTACAATGCTAGTCCCTTGATCAATAGCTAGCATCCACAGTTAAGATGTAATATCAAGAAACAAAGGTCATAATACAACTTTATAACCAGGAATAAAATAATATATTACATCTTACATAGCTCATTTGGCTATCTCATTACAATGCAGCAGAATATAACAATAGCATGGGGTCCTTCATCTTCAAAGTGCCACAGGCAGACATGTTGCTTGTAGACTTGTAATCCTAATCCTTACACTTTACTAATATCAAACAAACCTGCAACATAACAAGTTACAGCCACAAGGGTCAATACATTTGAATTGTATTGGTAAGTGATACTATGGTAGTATAGTGGAGTCTATCATCTATATGCATTTGTCTAAGTGGAGCTTAGGCTTGCTTTGCTCAAAATAGATTTTCCTTATCATTTGAAAACACTAGGTTTTTGTTTGGCAAAAACACCCAAGGCATATCCCAATAGAAATTGGTGATCCTTTAACCCTTGTTCAACCACAAGATTTTAACTTAGAAATTGGGATGAGGAGATTCTTGATAGATTCCATGTCTTGATGCTCAAATTGTCCTTTTCCAGGGACATGGCTAAGTACTTAGATTTTACACTCTGCAGAGGTGGTGCACTTTCCCCACAAGACTTGGTTTCACCAAGACAAGATATTTCAGAAGCCTTCCCTTAGACCAGAATGGACGCGTTCCAACCTATCAAACCCCTACCACCAACTGTCCATTTGGCTAAGTTATTGCAACCTATATGATCCAGGCAGAGCCCATAATGCCAAGTGGCTGCACTTGAAGCTTCTCAACATTTGACATCTCAAATCTCTTTGATCCTGGTTGGCCATCAACAAGTGTGATACACAAGGTTCACCAGTCCCCTGTCCTTGTGTAACCACTCAACACAAACCATTCCTTTCATCCCACCCAGGTGATTCATTCACTTTGTTTTTTTATTAAACAAAACACAAGTCCTCAGACTTAGAAATTTTTCCATAGCATGAATATATATTCCACCCTTGTTTTCTACTAGCTAAGCTAAGAATGATAGTATTAGGAATCTTAACTTAGGAAATTCTACTAAGGTTTCATCTACTAGGATTTCCCATGGCATAGTTTCCACTTTAGCAAAATTCCATGCAAGTCCTACTTAGAAATATCACTAATGCATACTGAAAATAATGGGACAAAAGTATGAAGCATCACTTGCCTTTTTGGTAGATAGTATAAGTTCACTCCTTGATCTTTGCAATGTTCACTCACTTCAAATCACTACAATTCAAGCAAGCAAACAATATTTCAATCTATCATTCAAGCAATTCATCACATAAAATGATAGAAACAAAACAATGCATGCAAGAATGCTAAAGATTGTTTTATTTGTAAAAGTGGTTTCTAATGGTTCACAAACATTTGAAAACACCTAATGGTCATTTTATAAAGTGTCAAAATCATTTGCTTAAGATTTTACTTCATAAACCATTTTTTAAACCAAATCATTATTTTATGTGCTGAAGAAATGCTTTTAATAAGGCAATCATTCTATAGGTTTCACAAAATATGTTTTCAAACCATAAAACCTTGTGTTTAGGGTCAGAGAGTTCATTTCCAAAACATTTCTCAAAGGTTTTCTTCCAAAACCATTTTTAATAATTAAACCATATTTTTATTTGACTAGAAATGGTTTAAATCAAAGATTTTTTCATTTGCTTCACAAAATACATTTTTGAAACCACCAATTGATTTCTAGGGTCAGTAGGTTCAAAACAAACCATTTTCCAAAGATTTTATCCTCAAAATCATTTTTGAACAATTTTTATATCCTAAACATGCATACACAAGTTTCTACAAAAATAATCAATTTATCAGAATATTTTTACTAAACAAGGTGCATGGGTGGCTAGGGATTGTTTTTCTGAATCCATTGATATAAAGTTTGCAAAATTTGGACGTGTGGTTTGAAAGTTATGAATTTTTCAAATTGGCATAGCTAATAGAACAATTCTGTTTTAAATCAAACCAGCAGGGACACGTGGCTAGTTCTCATTCGCTGATACCGTTTCGGTTGGATCAACAATTCAGACCGTAGGATTTAACTAACATCGCACGGCGCAGATCAATCGATACCCCTTTGGGCTAAGGTTCTATCGCGTCCTTTGGATCAAAATCCAACGGCGCACAACACGCTTGCCAACTAGTGGCGGCGCTGGCGGCGGCAAGTGGCGGCGGCGTGTCTGACTACGACGTCGTGGCGGTTACAGGAAGCGAGGGAGAGAAAGGTGTGGCTCACCAGGTTCGCCGTGGCGTGGGGAAGCACAACGTGGTCTTCGGTTAGCATGGGGCGCACGGGGTCGATGAGAATCGCTCGTCGGAGTTAGGGGTGGCGCCAGGAGCTTCTGCTTGTCGACGGGGAGGGGGCTTCGGTGCATGACAGAGGGAGAGGAGAGTATGATTAGACGCGCAAGGATGAGGCGAAGATGCATGCGTGAAAGAGAAAGGGAGGGGCGGTCTGGTTCTTACCCAAGGCTTCGCCGGAGAGGAAGCAGACGGCGACGTAGTCAGTCGTGGTCGCTGCCGACGATGTGGGGCACGCGCGAGAGAGATGAGGATGCAGAGAGATGCGCCAGGGCCTGGGGGTCACATCCGTGTGCTCGAGGAGGTGAGGGGCGGAGGAGGCTGGTCGGAATCTTCGCCGGAGCTTGTCGGAGACAGGAGAGTCGTCGCGAGCAATACGGGCAGCCTGAGGGCTCCAGTGGGGTGGCGTCTGGGGGAAAGAGGGAGAAGAGGGAGGCGATTAAGAGGGCGGTGTCACGGCGAGGATTAAACGCGGCATTATGGAGAATTGATCGCGAGGATTCAACGGCAGAAAACGGCCAGGCGAGTTCATCGCGGGGAGGAAGAAGATGACGGGCGTGGGGTCCTTTGTTAGCGTGAGGGAGAAAGGGAAGTGGGTCCCAAGGCCAATGATCAAAGGGTTTCTTTTCATGTGAGAAAACATTTCGCGAGAGAGTGGGGGTGGGCTTGCTGATGGGCTTAGTGGGCTAGCTAGGCTGGGCTGCACCTTTTCAAAAAAAATTGTTTTGTTTGTTTTTCTTTTTCTCATTTGATTTTTCTGTTTTGATTTTGAATAAGCAATTCAAACATTCATTTGAATTCAATCCTTTGCCAAAATTTGTGTAGGTTTAAATACTGATTAGTAACATAATCTGAAGTCAATTTTTGAATAAAACTTTATTCTTTTTGGGGTCTTTTAATAATTCAAATAAGCCCTTGTTTTAAATCAAATAAGATTTAATAATAGTTTCAAACACCATTTAAATTCTTTAAACTTTCCAAATCCTTTCAGTAGGTTTTTATTTGTTTATTTGGGTTCAAATAATTCATCTTGAATTATTTGGAAAGTATTTAATATGATCCATAAACCATTTGAATTGGGTTTTCATTTTAATTCCAAAGGAATTAAATATAGTTTAATTCCCTAAAGTTTATTAGGAAGATTTCTTTAATCTTAATTAAGTTGAATTAAACAACTTTTATTTCACCTGGGTAAATTTCAAAATACTATTTTCTCATGAATTAAATAATTATTCTTATTAGAGATTTGTTTTTATTAAAATAGGGATAGAATGGTTAATGCCATTTTATTTTATTTTGGAAATTCTTTATCCTTTTATTTTATTTGGACTTGGATTATATTCATTTCATTTTCTTATGGTCTTGGCCAAGATTTAATTTGGTCATTAAATAATCCTTATTTAATATTTCTTTCTTCATCTTATAAAATCCATATCTTTTTATTTATAGATCCAAACTTGGTGATTCTAATTTGTAAAATCTTATTTAATATTTATTTATCCTTTTAAATCCCTTTAGTATTAATTGCTCACCATTTGGTTTGGATTTTAGATAGGTTCTTTATTAGCTTTGGAAATTACTTTTCCTTATCTTATTAAATTCATAAGATTTTATTTATGGCTCCAATTTAAGTGAAACCAATTTATATGGTCTTATAATATTTCTATTTGTCTTTCTTGATCATTTTTAAATGTTTGTTGACAAATTTTACATGGATCAAATCCATAGGCTTGGAGATATCTTGGAATTGATTTTCTTCTATTAGGGTTTTAGGGTTTGGATTTATTTTCCAAGTGTTTAAATTTCCAGATGCATTTTATGAGGGATGCATTTCTTTTGATTTGGATTTTGTTGAATTCAAACTTTAATTAAAGTTTGTTCAAGATGGGATTTTAATTTCCATTTAAAAACAAAAGTTTCTTTTTACCCTAAATTTCAACTATAATTTATTTTGTTTATTTTATTTTTCACATTACAAGATTTGGAAAATCTTGGGATGTGACAGGCTACCACCCTTAAAATAAATCTTGTCCCGAGATTTGGGGAGGATAGGGGTTACAAGTTGGCTCAAAGCATCTAGGGTACTACCACCCTTAAAAATTTTCCAACTAAATTACATCTTGGTTTGCTTGGAATCTTGTTGAAATATCTCTGGGCACTTGTCTGCATAATGGCCTAGCTCTTTGCATTTGAAACACATCACTTGGCTATTATCCTTATTCTTCTTTGGTATCAATTCTTCTTGTTTATTTCTTTGGTTCTTCTTCTTTTCTGGGCAATCATTGGCATAGTGTCCCATTTCTTTGCAATTGTAACATTGCAGTTGGCTTATGTCCTTCTTCTTCTTTTTGGATCTCTCCAAGGCTAGGAGTGCTTCTAGTTCATGTTCTTCATACTTTACCACAAAGGTGGGAAATCTTTCCCTCTTCTTGGGGCATTTACTAGAGATATGACCTTCTTCTTCACAAGAGTAGCAAAACTTTGTGGTCACTTTGGATTTGGCCTTATGATGCATAGTTTTGACTTTGCCTTCATCCTTCTTGGTAGAAGTTGTTCCTTCATGAGGGTTTACAAACTGTTGATGCATTCCACCTTGTTTCCTTTGTTGAACTATGGAATAGATGGGGCATTGGATAGGGACATGATTATTTCCTTCACATAAGTAACAAGTAGCTTGGGTTGTGGGGCATTGATTAATTGGATGTTTCTCTTCACAATTGGGGCATTGATATTCATACTCTTTGGAAGTGTGATCCTTGTCTCCACAAATATTACAAGCTTAGGTTCCTTCTAGAATATCATCCTTGACATCCTTGTTGTCACAAACTCCTTGGGAAAGGTTGTCTCCCATGTTGATCATTTGATCTGTCACCTTATGCAACAATTGGGTTTGGGTTTCCAAAAACCTTTGCATGGTTGGATCTACCTCAATGGTGTTGGCTATAAATTGAGCTGTCACTGGGTTCAACTGGGTTTGGGTTACTATGAGTTCTCCCATGTTGTCCTCTTGGTTGTTGTTGTTGTCACCATCCTTGATGTTGGAGTTTCTTGGAGAAGTCATCTGTTTGGGTTGGATTGGGTTTAGAATAGGCAAAATATTTCTAAGAAACAATTCTAATCATACAGATCACAATTCACTCAAGCAATGTGCAAGCAATCACAAACAAACACTCCATTCAAACAACAAGTTTTCAAGCACATTTTTAGGCAACAAAATATTTTTGCTACACCACATAAGTTGGTGTGTTTGATTTAATCTAAATATGGTGGTCCATCTATATGGTTCACTTGAGATCTTTCCATCCTTCTTGGTTGATTCCTTTTGAACAAGATGTTTGTACCCTTAGAGAATTTCTTGCATCTTGATCTCAAACTTCAAGGTGATGATGGTTCATTCTATGTTGTGTTTCCTTAGTCTTCAAATCTTGAGCAAGATTTCTTGTCTCACTTGTAGTCCTTAGTGAATATCCAAGGTTGAGGTCCTTGGTGAAAATGTTGAAGATGTTGAAGTCATTAGAGTTGATATCCAAGGTTGAAGATGTTGAAGTCATTAGAGTTGATATCCAAGGTTGAAGATGTTGAAGTCATTAGATTTGATGAAGTCCTTTGCACATGGTGAAGTCTTGGCCATGGGGTAGGCTTTATCCATCAAGTTGAAATAGAAGAGATGTAGAATCAAAACCAAATTGATTTGAGGAAAGAGTTTACAAGATTGTTTGTAAATAAGTTTTGGAACAAATACAACTCCTATTTTTTTCTAAGGGGTTTTGTCCAATCCTAGGGTTACAAATCCTACAGGCAACACAATGCTCTAATACCATCTGTAAGATCCCTCCTTTATAAAGGAAAAGGGTCCCTGTGTTTACAATGCTAGTCCCTGGATCAATAGCTAGCATCCACAGTTAAGATGTAATATCAAGAAACAAAGGTCATAATACAACTTTATAACCAGGAATAAAATAATATATTACATCTTACATAGCTCATTTGGCTATCTCATTACAATACAGCAGAATATAACAATAGCATGGGGTCCTTCATCTTCAAAGTGCCACAGGCAGACATGTTGGTTGTAGACTTGTAATCCTAATCCTTACACTTTACTAATATCAAACAAACCTGCAACATAACAAGTTACAGCCACAAGGGTCAATACATTTGAAATGTATTGGCAAGTGATACTATGGTAGTATAGTGGAGTCTATCATCTATATGCATTTGGCTAAGTGGAGATTAGGCTTGCTTTGCTCAAAATAGATTTTCCTTATCATTTGAAAACACTAGGTTTTTGTTTGGCAAAAACACCCAAGGCATCTCCCAATAGAAATTGGTGATCCTTTAACCCTTGTTCAACAACAAGATTTTAACTTAGAAATTGGGATGAGGAGATTCTTGATATCTTCCATGTCTTGATGCTCAAATTGTCCTTTTCCAGGGACATGGCTAAGTACTTACATTTTACACTCTACAGAGGTGGTGCACTTTCCCCACAAGACTTGGTTTCACCAAGACAAGATCTTTCAGAAGCCTTCCCTTAGACCAGAATGGACGCGTTCCAACCTATCATACCCTACCACCAACTGTCCATTTGGCTAAGTTATTGCAACCTATATGATCCAGGCAGAGCCCATAATGCCAAGTGGCTGCACTTGAAGCTTCTCAACATTTCACATCTCAAATCTCTTTGTTCCTGGGTGGCCATCCACAAGTGAGATACACAAGGTAAATCATAGAAATGGGCCTTGTGTAACCACTCAACACAAACCATTCCTCCATTCCACCCAGGTGTTTCATCCACTTAGTTGTTTTATTAAACAAAACACAAGTCCTTGACATAGAAATATTCCATAGCATGAATACAATCCACCCTTGTTTTCTACTAGCTAAGCTAAGCATGATAGTAGTAGGAATCTTAACTTAGGAAATTTCTACTATGGTTTCATCTACTAGGATTTCCCATGGCATAGTTCATACTTAGCAAAAATTCCATGCAAGTCCTACTTAGAAATATCACTAATGCATAGTGAAAATAATGGGACAAAAGTATGAAGCATCACTTGCCTTTTGGTAGAGAATTATAGGTTCACTCCTTGATCTTGCAATATTCACCCTCTTCAATTCCCACTACAATTCAATCAAGCAAGCAATATTCAATCTACCATTCAAGCAAACATCACATAAAATAAAAGAAACAAAGTAATGCATGCAAGCATGCCAAAGATTGTTTATTTGCAAAAGTGGTTTCTAATGGGTTATAAACATTTGAAAACACCTATTGGTCATTTTATAAAAGTGGCAAAACCATTTGCAAAATATTTTACCTATAAACCATTTTTAAACCAAAACATTATTTTATGTGGTTGAAAATGCTTTTAGCAAAGTAATAATTTTTATAGGGTTCATCAAATATATTTTTAAATCTCAAAACTTGGTGTTTAGGGTTAGAGAGTTTAAATCAAAACAATTCCCAAAGGTTTTCTCCAAAAAGCATTTTTAACACATAAACAATATTTTTACTTGACTAGAAATGCTCTAAATCAAAGATTTATTCTTTTGCCTCACAAAATATGTTTTTGAATCCACAAGTTGGTTTCTATGGTCAGTAGGTTCAAAACAAACCATTTGCTAAATATTTTATCAAAAATAATTTTAGAATGAATTTTATATTCAAATTATGCCTACACAAGTTTCTGCTAAAACAACCATTTTACCAGAAGTAATTATTAAACAAAGTGCATGGTTGGATAGTACTTGTTCTGATGATTCCGTTGATATAAAATTTGCAAAATTTGGACGTGTGGATCAAAAGTTATGAATTTTACAAACTTGAACATCTAATAGATCATTTCTAGTTTTATTAAAATGCATCGCCACGTGGCTGTTTCCTATTCGCCAGTACCGTTTCGGTTGGATCGGCGTGCGTTAGATTAAAGTGAAATCGTGCGGGTCAGGTTCAACCATACCTCTTCGAGTTATGATCAATCGTATCCAATGGATCAAGATCGAACGGCCTAAAGCAACTAACCCTAAACGGGCGGTGCTAGCGGCGGCGACTGGCGGCGGCGCGCTCAGCAAGCGGGGTTGCCGGCGATACATGAAGCAAGGGAAATGGGAAATAAGCTCACCGGGTTTGCTGGTTCATGCTGATGCTCAACGTAGTCTTCTTGGCTCGAGGGACGCTCATGGTTGTCGTGGATTGCTCACTGGAGTCCGCACGGCGTCGGGCACGCTCTGGTCATCGTTGTTGGCGAGGCTACATGCCACGGGGAAGCGAACAAAGGGTGCTGTTAGCTTTGTACGCGTGTTGTAGACAAGTGAGCATCAAAAGGAGGGAAAGGGGTGGACGGTACTTACGGGAAAGGGTCACCGGAGAAGTGGCAGCCGGCGGTGGCGAGGAGACGTCGTCGTTGCCGAGCATCTGAGGCGCGTGCGAGTGAGCTGAGGGTGCAGAGAGAAGCGCCAGGGGATGGGGAGCAGGCTCGGGTGGTCGAGGGGGCAAGGCTCGGCGAGGAGTGGCCGGAATCGTTCGAGAAGCTTTCTGGAGGCCGCGGCGGTGCGAAACGAAATTGGAGCAGCCTGATGGCTCTCTGGTGACGTTGGTTGGGGGAAATGGAGAGGAGAAACGGGTTATCAATCGAGCGTGGTCACGAGCGTTGATTACTGATCCTTTATCGTGGAATTAAGTCGGGGAGGTAGCAGCAGGAACGGCCGGCGAGGAGTGGTCAGCAGGCGGGTGAGAGAGACGACCTGACCGGTGGGGTCTAGTTGACAACGAGAGAGAAAGAGGAAAGGTGGGTCCAGGCAGTCAGCGTCTGAGGGGGTGGATTTCTGAGTGCGAAACATTTTTCTCGTGGGAGAGAGGGAGTGGGCTACTGGGCCAGTTGGGCCTGGTTTGCTGGGCTGGCTGCTTTGATTATTTTTTTCTTCTCCTGTTTATTTTTATTTTTCCATTTCTTTTATTCTGTTTTGATTTTGTTTAATTATTTCAAACAACTATTTGAACTCAAACTTCAACCAGACTTTTTGTATATTCAAATACTGATTAATAATACATTCTAAAGTCAAATTTAGAATAATTCTTGTATTCTTTTTAGGGTATAATAATTATTTAAAAATAGGTCCTTGTGTTAAATCAAATAAGATTAAATATATTTTCAAACCTTATTTAAATTCCAATCTTTTTACAAAACCTTTTTAGTAGGTTTATTTATTTAATGGGGTGCTAAATAATTCAATTTGAATTATTTATAGTATTTTAATATGATTATTAATCATTTTAATTTGGGCAATTGTTTTTATTCCAATGAAATCAAATATGGTTTTAATTCCATAAATTTTATTTAGAAGATTTCTTTGATCCTATTTAAGTTAATTAAATATCTTTTATTCCACTTGGGTAAATTTCAAATATTATTCTCCCATGATTTAATTAATCATTCTTATTAGGGATTTTTGTCTTCATCAAAATAGGAATAGAATTTGGTTAATGCCATTTTATTTTACTTTAAAAAAATTATCTATCCTTTTATTTGGATTTGGATTATAACTATTCCGTTTTCTTATGGATTTGGCTAAGATTTAATTTGTCCTTTAAATATTCCTCATTTAATATTTCTTTCTTTATCTTATAAAATCCATATCTTTTTATTTATAGATCCAAAGTTGGTGATTCCAATTTGTAAAATCTTATTTAATATTTATTTATCCTTTTAAATACCTTTAGGACTATTTGCTCACCATTCGGTATGGATTTTTAGATAGGTGCTTTATTAGCTTTGGAAATTCAATTTCCTATCTTATTAAATTCATAAGATTTTATCTATGGCTCCAAATTAAGTGAAACCAATTTATATGGTTTTATAATATTTCTATTTGTCATTCTTGATCACTTTGAAATGTTTGTTTGACCAATTTTTATATGGATAAAAACCATGGTCTTAGTGATATTTTGGAAATGATTTTATTCCATTAGGGTTTGGGTTTATTTCCCAAGTGTTTAAATTTCCAGATGCATTTATGAAGAATGCATTTCACTTGATTTGAATTTAACTGGATTCAAACATTACCCAAGTTTGTTCAAGATGGGATTTTTAAGTTTCCATTTAGAAACAAAAAGTTTCTTTTCACCCTAAATTTCAACAATTATTTTTTTTTATTTTTTTTTCACATTACAAAATTTGGAAAATTTTGGGATGTGACAGTAGCATTATAAGATGATCCCTATCACAAAATATCAAGTTATAAAGTGTTCATCCTTAGTAGGCACCATTGCCAAAGTCGTTGTTTCGAAGCACCACATGATGATCTGGTGTGTTAGATTCTGCGAGTGTATACTATGGGAGCAATCCCAATTTGCTCATGCAGAAACTAAGGTTAAATTTTGAAGAGACTAGCATGTACATACATGGTCTTGGAACACGGAATACCGAAAGGTAAAGCATGAGTCATATAGATGATATGATGAACATCATGATTGTTCGCTTTTGAAACTACGTCATGTCACATGATGATCGGAGTTGGTGTAGTAGATTTGGTTCATGTAATCACTAAAACAATGTGAGGGATATTGTTTTGAGTGGGAGTTCAACAGAAATATGATTAAAAGTTGAACACTATTTATCATAAATTAAATCAAAGTGAATTTGCATAGTTGTTGTAGTCATTGGCATCCGTTTATCACCTTGCGCTTAGTTATAATTGAGATAATAGAACTATAGAATTCTGGATAGTTACTTTACGGACTGGTATCGTATTGTTTTGATGTGTTAATCTAAAGTTTAAAAGTCCTATTGCAAACTTTCAGTAGGTTCTGGTTACTTCTTGAAGTTTAATAATTAGTATTAAATCAAGAGTAACAATTATAGTGTTAGTATAAAAATATTGTCTCCATGATTCTTGATATTCAAAAGATTGTTTTAATATCAAGGTTATCGGGGAGCTGAAAGAATTGTTTCAGAAACCATCATGTGTGAAAGATATTGTGATATCTGAAATGAAGTTTTGGTTGCAACATGATAGAGTATAATATGGCAAAAGTCATGTTATCATATTTGATGAGAATTTGCAAAAGGTTGGAGACGTTGGTCGTCCTAATCCTCCAAAAGGTTTTGGAGAGCAACATTATACTCACAATTCACCGTTATAAGCTGAAGTAGCTTGATCATGAATAGTTCCATGATAAGGATGAATATTTGATGTAGGTAAAATGTTTACTACAATAAAAGATTACTATAGAAAATTTGAAAGAACACCAAACATTTGATGATGGTGATCTACTTCAAAGTACAAGTCCAAAGACATTGGTATTTAACTATACACGCTTTGGACTATGTTTCATGAGTATGGCGCCACTGTTGATGTTGATAGATTCTTTTGAAAGGATAAAGAAATACTAAAAGAGAAATCTAAGAAATATTTGGCAGAAGAGAAAAGACTAGAATTGTTCAGCTTATGTATATAGAAGATATACATGTTATGGCTATATTCGTTGCTTGTTAAACAATGTGGTTCTTAAGTATTGGATACTGAATTTTTTGGCGTAAATCGTCATACTAAAAAACACAATTCATGAACTACAATGGCCTAAGTAACTAGCCAAAGAATATGTGATGATATTCATCGAGAACAAATAAAGGTTGTTTTGTTGCTCGTTAATATCAAAGCTTGCCTTAAAGATTTTTTTCATCAGGTATGATGAGAACAAAAGGGTTGTTCAAATAATTTCAGTATTCCATGAAAGATGGATGATATACAAGTCTAGTTGGAGAAATCACATCCATAAATATAATGCTAAAAATGTCAAAAGACAATTGATTGAAAGATCACATAAGAAGTGGCATCACCATTTAAATTATAGTGGAAAGAAAACATGAAGAAACCCCATACTTGATGGAATTTGGGAGTCTTTTGATTACGATCAAATGACGCTTGTGAAACTTTCCTAGAGATAATTAAAACTCTGTTCATGGGCCAAAGGGAACAAATGACTAGCTTATTGGAACTTGTACATATTGTTGTATGAAGTCCATTATGTGTAGTCAAGAAGCGATGGATTTCAACTTCATATGATTTCTTCAAAAAAATTGAGTGAATATATGAATATTTACTTAATGAGGATGAAGTGTGAAACATTTGAAAAGTTCAAAGACTTTCAAGATGAAGTGCAAAATCAATGTAACAAGAAAAAAAAGAATTTATGATAGGATCATAAAGTAAGATTTTTGAGTTACAAGTTTAGCATAACACCTGTAGAGGTCCCAACCTTTAATAAGGTAGAGATCACTGTGTTTACAATGCTAGTCCTGGATCAATAGCTAGCATCCACAGTTAAGATGTAATATCAAGAAACAAAGGTCATAATACAACTTTATAACTAGGAATAAAATAATTCATTACATCTTACATAGCTCATTTGGCTATCTCATTACAATGCAGCAGAATTTACTATAGCATGGAGTCCTTCATCTTCAAAGTGCCACAGGCAATCATGTTGGTTGTAGACTTGTAATCCTAATCAACACACCTCACTAACATCAAACAAACCTGCAACATAATAAGTTACAGCCACAAGGGTCAATACATTTGAATTGTATTGGCAAGTGATACTATGATAGTATAGTGGGGTCTATCATCTATATGCATTTGGCTAGGCGGAGCTTAGGCTTTCTTTGCTTAAAATAGTTTTTCCTTATCTTTTGAAAACACTAAGCTTTTGCTTGTCAAAAGTCACCCAAGGAACCACCAATAGTAATTGGTGAACCTTAAACCCTTGTTCAACCACAAGTTTTTAACTTAGAAATTTGGATGAGTAGATTCTTGACAGCTTCCATGTCTTGATGCTCATATTGTCCAATACCAGGGACATGGCTAAGTACTTAGATTTTACACTCTGCAGACGTGGTGCACTTTCCCCACAAGACTTGGTTTCACCAAGACAAGTTCTTTCAGAAGCCTGCCCTTAGACCAGAATGGACGCATTCCAACCTATCAATCCCCTACCACAAACTGTCCATTTGGCTAAGTTATTGCAACCTATATGATCCAGGTAGAGCCCATAATGCCAAGTGGCTGCACTTGAAGCTTCTCAACATTTGACATCTCAAATCTCTTTGTTCCTGGGTGACATTCCACAAGTGTGATACACAAGGTAAACCATAGAAATGGGCCTTGTGTAACCACTCAACACAAACCTTTCTTTTCATTCCACCCAGGTGATTCATTCACTTAGTTGTTTTATTAAACAAAACACAAGTCCTTGACTTAGAAATATTCCATAGCATGAATATAATCCACCCTTGTTTTCTACTAGCTAAGCTAAGCATTATAGTAGTATGAATCTTGACTTGGGATATTTCTACTAAGGTTTCATCTACTAGGATTTCCCATGGCATAGTTTATACTTAGCAAAAATTCCATGCAAGTCCTACTTAGAAACATCACTAATGCATAGTGAAAATAATGCGACAAAAGTATGAATCATCACTTGCCTTTTTGGTAGAGAATTATAAGTTCACTCCTTGATCTTGCAATATTCACACTCTTCAAATTCCACTACAATTCAATCAAGCAAGCAAATATTCAATCTACCATTCAAGCAATCATCACATAAAATAATACAAACAAGGCAATGCATGCAAACATCCCAAAGATTGTTTTATTTGAAAAGGTGGTTTATAAAAGATTATGAACATTTGAAAAACACCTATTGGTCATTTGTAAAAGTGGTAAAACCATTTGCAAAAGATTTTACCTATAAACCCTTTTTAAACCAAATCATTATTTTATGTGGTTGAAAATGCTTTTTAGCAAAGTAATAATCTATAGGGTTCATCAAATATATTTTAATCATAAAACCTTGTGCTTAGGGTCAGAGAGTTTAAATCAAAACAATTCCCAAAGGTTTTTCTCCAAAAAGTATTTTTAACATATAAACAACATTTTTATTTGACTAGAAATGTTCTAAATCAAAGATTTATTCATTTGCACCAAAAAATATGTTTTTGAATCCACAAGTTGGTTTAAATGGTCAGTAGTTTCAAAACAATCCTTTTGCCAAAGATTTTATCACAAAAATAATTTTAGAATGAATTTTATATTCAAATCATGCCTACACAAGTTTATGCAAAAACAACCATTTTACCAGAATCAATTTATTAAACAAAGTGCATGGTTGGAAAGTACTTGTCTTGCTGATTCCATTGATATAAAATTTGCAAAATTTGGACATGTGGATCAAAAGTTATGAATTTTATAAACTTGAACATCTAATAGATTATTTCTGGTTTTTATAAAACAGACTGGTCCACGTGACGTGATTCTACAGGGCCATACCGTTTCGTGTGGATCGACATATGCTAGCCGTTAGATCTAATGCGCATCGCACGGTGCAGAACCAAACTTACCCTTTCGCTTGACTTTCTATCGCATCCATCATATCGAGATCCTACGGCTCATATCCACTAGCCATCGAGTGGCGGCGCTGGCGCGGCGGCGAGCGGTGGAGGCCCTCTATCTACGGCGTCGCGGTGTCTATAGGAAGCGAGGGAAGAAGGGGAGGATCTTACCATAACCGCAAGAGCTTGCTGATGCTCAACATAGTCGTCACTTGTCGAGGGGCGCTCTGAATCATCGGTGATTCCTCGCCGAAGTTCGCAAAGCCGACGGGTGCTCTTAGACGTTGACGGAGGCGATGCTATGGTTTACGCCAGAGAGAAATATGCGGTTAGATGCGTAAGTTTGCGGAGAGTGCACGTATGAGAAAGAGGGGGAGAAGGGCGGTCAGACACTACCTGGGAAACTCGTCGGAGGAGGAGCAGACGGTGGTGATGCTCAAATGTCGTCGTTGCCGACGCTGTGGGTCAAGCACGAGCATGCCGAGACTACTGGGAGATGCAGTGGTTGATGGGGAACAAGCTCGCGTGGTCGAGGGGACAAGGCATGGCCTGGGTTCACCGAAATTTGAGCGGGACCTTGTCGGAGCCTATGAGGGTGCAGCGAGTAATTAGGGTAGCCCTGGGGCGGAGAGGATCTGGGAACAGAGGGGAATGGTAGAGGAGAGAGGGGCGACTAAGTGCACGCGGTAACAACGAGGTTTAAGCGAGTCATTGAAGCGAATTGAAGCGAGTTAACACGAGCAGAAACAGCCGGCGAGGGAGGCGTGGTCGTCGCGTGGGTAAGAGAGAAGACTGGCAGGTGGGGCAATGTCGTCAGCGAGTGAGAGAGAGGGGAGGTGGGGTCTAGTCGTCAGCGAGGCTACGGGTTCACTGTTGAGTAGGAAAACGATTTCAGGGGGGAAGGGGGAACTGGGCTCGCTGGCTTAGATGGGCTGGGTTAGTGGGCTGGCTTTGTTCATTTTTTTTGTTCTACTTCTCCTTTTCTTTTTCCATTTCTAATATTCTGTTTTGATTTTGTTTAATCATTTCAAACAACCATTTGAATTCAAACTTCAACCAAACTTTGTGTATATTTAGATACTGATTAATAATACATTCTAAAGTCAATTTTAAAATAATTCTTTTATTCTTTTTAGGGTATATTAATTATTTAAAATAGGCCTTTGACTTAATTCAAACAAGTTTTTAAATATAATTTCAATTCTTATTTGAACTCAAATTTTTACCAAACCTTTTTCAGTAGGTTTTATTTATTTATTTATTAGGGTGTCAAATAATTCACTTTGAATTGTTTGGAGTATTTTTAATATGATTTATTAATCATTTAAATTGGGTATTTGTCTTTATTCCAATGAAATCAAATATGGTTTTTAATTCCATAAATTTTATTTATAAGATTTCTTTGATCCCATTTAAGTTAATTAAATAACTTTAATTCCTCTTGGGTAAATTCTAAATATTATTTTCCCATGATTTAATTAATCATTCTTATTAGGGAATTTGTCTTAATCCAATGGAATAGAATTTTGGTTAAGGCCATATTATTTTATTTCAATGTTATTAATCCATTTATTTCATTTCAACTTGTATTATGTTTATTCCATTTGTTTTTGGTCTTGGCCAAGTTTTATTTAGCTCTTATCAAATAGTCTTTATTTATTATTTCTTCATTTGTCTTTTAAAAACCATATCTTTTTATTTAAAGGTCCAAACTTGGTGATTCCAACTTGTAAAATCTTATTTAATATTTATTTACCTTTTAAATAACTTTAGGATTATTCGCTCACCATTTGGTATGGATTTTAGATAGGAGATTTATTAGCTTTGGAAATTCAATTTCCTTATCTTATTAAATTCATAAGATTTTATTTATGGCTCCAAATTAAGTGAAACCAATTCATATGGTTCTATAATATTTCTATTTGTCATTCTTGATCATTTATAAATGTTTGTTGACAAATTTTTATATGGATCAAAACCATGGTCTTAGAGATATCTTGGAAATGATTTTATTCCATTAGGGTTTTAGGGTTTGGGTTTATTTCCCAAGTGTTTAAATTTCCAGATGCATTTATGAAGAATGCATTCCACTTGATTTGAATTTAGTTGGTTTCAAACATTACTAAAGTTTGTTCAAGATGGGATTTTAAGTTTCCATTTAGAAACAAAAAGTTTCTTTTCACCCTAAATTTCAACAATTATTTATTTTGTTTATTTATTTTTCACATTACAAAATTTGGAAAATTTTGGGATGTGACAGGCTACCACCCTTAAAAGAAATCTCATCCCAAGATTTGGGAAAGATAGGGGTTACAAGTTGGCTTAAAGCAACTAGGGTACTACCTCCCTTAAAAATTTTCCACTAGATTACTTCTTGGCTTGCTTGGGATCTTGATGAAACTTCTCTGGGCAAACATCTGTCTAGTGTCCTTTGTTTCCACACTTGAAACATGTGACAAGGCTGAGATCCTTCATAGGCTTGTTTATCTTGTGCTTCATCTTTTCTGGACAATTGCTTGCATAATGTCCTTGATCACCACAATTGTAACATGTGACAAGATTGAGTTCTTCACGTATCTTCTGTGGACAAGTTAACACATAATGGCCTGGCTCTTTGCAGTTGTTGCACCACACTTGGCTAATTTCCTTATACGTTTTCTTTTTCTCTGGACATTCATTGGCATAGTGTCCCATCTCTTTGCAATGGCAACACTGCACTTGACTTTTGTCCTTCTTATTCTTGGGTTTCTCCAAAGCTAGGAGTTCTTCTAGTTCATGCTCTTCATATCTTATCTCAAAGGTGGGAAAGTCTCCTGGTCTCCTTAATCTTTTTCTTGGATAATACATATGTCTCCTCTTTTGTCCATCAAGTTGAGTCATATTGCATGGAGGTGCAAGCTGATATTTTCCTTTGTCTTCATCCTTCTTGGTAGAAGTTGTTTCCTCATGGGGGTTTACAATCTGTTGATGCACTCCACCTTGTTTCCTTTGTTGAACTATGGAATAGATGGGGCATTGGATAGGGACAGGATTATTTCCTTCACATAGGAAACAAGTAGCTTGAGATGTGGGGCATGGATTAGTTGGATGTTTCTCTTCACAATTGGGGCATTGATCTTCATGCTCTTTGGAACTGTGATCCTTGTCTCCATAAACATTGCAAGCTTGGTTTCCTTCTAGAATATCATCCTTGACATCCTTGTTGTCACGAACTCTTTGGGAAGGGTTGTCTCCCATGTTGATCATTTGATTTGTCACCTTTTGCATCAATTGGGTTTGGGTTTCCAAAAACCTTTGCATGGTTGGGTCTAACTCATTGTTATTGGCTAAAAACTGAGTTGTCACTTGGTTTAACTGGGTTTGGGTTACTATGAGTTCCCTCATGTTCATCTCTTAGTTGTTGTTGTCACCATTATTGATGTTGAAGTTTCTTGGAGTAGTCATCTGTTTGGGTTGGATTGGGATTAGAATAGGCAAAAGATTTCTAAGGAAATAATTCTAATCACACACAACACAATTCACACAAGCAATGTGCAAGCAATCACAAGCAATCACTCCACTCAAACAACAAGTTTCAAGCACATTTTTAGGAAACAAAATATTTTTTCTACACCACAATAGTTGGTGTGCTTGATTTAAACTAAATATGGTGGTCCAACTATATGGTTCACTTAAGATCATTCCATTCTCCTTTGTTGTTTCTTCTTGAATGAGATCATGGTTTCCTTGGAAAAATTCTTGTGTCTTGGTCAAAAAACTCCAAAGGTGATGATGATTCCTTCTAAGTTGTGTTTCCTTAGTCTTCAAGTCTTGAGTAATATTTCTTGTCTCACTTGTAGTCCTTAGTGCTATCCAAGTTGAAGTCCTTGTTGAGACTAAGGTTGAAGTCCCTTGAGTTGGTGAAGTCCTTTGCTCATGTTGAAGTCTTTGCTCATGGTGGAGGCTTTATCCATTAAGTTGAAATAGAAGAGATGTAGAGTTCAAACCAGAAAGGTTGAGGAAAGAGTATACAAGATTGTTTGTAAATAAGTTTTGGAACAAATTCAACTCCTATTTTTCTAAGGGTTTTGTCCAATCCTAGGGTTACAATCCTACAGAAACACAAAGGTGCTCGATACCATCTGTAGAGGTCCCAACCTTTAATAAGGTAGAGACCCTGTGTTTACAACTCTAGTCCCTGGATCAATAGCTAGCATCCATAGTTAAGATGTAATATCAAGAAACAAAGGTCATAATACAACTTTATAACCAGGAATAAAATAATTCATTACATCTTACATAGCTCATTTGGCTATCTCATTACAATGTAGCAGAATTTACTATAGCATGGAGTCCTTCATCTTCAAAGTGCCACAAGCAATCATGTTGGTTGTAGACTTGTAATCCTAATCAACACACCTCACTAACATCAAACAAACCTGCAACATAATAAGTTACAGCCACAAGGGTATATACATTTGAATTGTATTGGCAAGTGATACTATGATAGTATAGTGGGGTCTATCATCTATATGCATTTGGCTAGGTGGAGCTTAGGCTTGCTTTGCTCAAAATAGTTTTTCCTTATCTTTTGAAAACACTAAGCTTTTGCTTGTCAAAAGTCACCCAAGGAACCACCAATAGAAATTGGTGAACCTTAAACCCTTGTTCAACCACAAGTTTTTAACTTAGAAATATGGATGAGGAGATTCTTGATAGCTTCCATGTCTTGATGCTCATATTGTCCAATACCAGGGACATGGCTAAGTACTTAGATTTTACACTCTGCGGAGGTGGTGCACTTTCCCCACAAGACTTGGTTTCACCAAGACAAGATCTTTCAGAAGCCTTCCCTTAGACCAGAATGGACGTTGCTCCAACCTATCAATCCCTACCACCACCAACTGTCCATTTGGCTAAGTTATTGCAACCTATATGATCCAGGCAGAGCCCATAATGCCAAGTGGTTGCACTTGAAGCTTCTCAACATTTGACATCTCAAATCTCTTTGTTCCTGGGTGGCATTCCACAAGTCTGATACACAAGGTAAACCATAGAAATGGGCCTTGTGTAACCACTCAACACAAACCTTTCTTTCCATTCCACCCAGGTGATTCATTCACTTAATTGTTTTATTAAACAAAACACATGTCCTTGACTTAGAAATATTCCATAGCATGAATATAATCCACCCTTGTTTTCTACTAGCTAAGCTAAGCATGATAGTAGTAGGAATCTTGACTTGGGATATTTCTACTAAGGTTTCATCTACTAGGATTTACCATGGCATAGTTTATACTTAGCAAAAATTCCATGCAAGTCCTACTTAGAAACATCACTAATGCATAGTTAAAATAATGGGACAAAAGTATGAAGCATCACTTGCCTTTTTGGTAGATAATTATAAGTTCACTCCTTGATCTTGCAATATTCACACTCTTCAAATTCCACTACAATTCAATCAAGCAACCAAATATTCAATCTACCATTCAAGCAATCATCACATAAAATAATACAAACAAGGCAATGCATGCAAACATGCCAAAGAATGTTTTATTTTAAAAGGTGGTTTATAATAGTTTATAAACATTTGAAAAACACCTATTGGTCATTTATAAAAGTGGTAAAACCATTTGCAAAAGATTTTACCTATAAACCCTTTTTAAACCAAATCATTATTTTATGTGGTTCAAAATGCTTTTTAGCAAAGTAATAATCTATAGGGTTCATCAAATATATTTTAATCATAAAACCTTGTGTTTAGGGTCATAGAGTTTAAATCAAAACAATTCCCAAAGGTTTTTATCCTAAAAGTATTTTTAGCATATAAATAACATTTTTATTTGACTAGAAATGTTCTAAATCAAAGATTTATTCTTTTGCCCCACAAAATATGTTTTTGAATCCACAAGTTGGTTTAAATGGTCAGTAGGTTCAAAACAATCCTTTTGACAAAGATTTTATCACAAAAATAATTTTAGAAAGAATTTTATATTCAAATTATGCCTACACAAGTTTATGCAAAAAACCATTTTACCAGAAGCAATTTATTAAACAAAGTGCATGGTTGGACATTACTTGTCTTGCTGATTCCATTGATATGAAATTTGCAAAATTTGGACGTGTGGATCAAAAGTTATGAATTTTACAAACTTGAACATCTAATAGATCATGTCTGGTTTTATAAAGCAGACTAGGCCACGTGGCGTGATTCTTATGGGCCATACCGTTTCGTGTGGATTGACAGATGCTAGCCATTAGATCTAATGCGCATCGCACGGTGCAGAACCAAACTTACCCTTTTGCTTGACTTTCTATCACATCCATCAGATCGAGATCCTACGGCTCATATCCACTAGCCATCGAGTGGCGGCGCTGGCACGGCGGCGAGCAGCGGAGGCGCTCTGTCTACGTCTTCGTGGCATCAACAGGAAGCGAGGGAAGAAGGGGAGGAGCTTACCAGAACCGCAAGAGCTTGCTGATGCTCAACGTAGTCGTCACTTGTCGATGGGCGCTCTGAATCACCGGTGATTCCTCGCCGGAGTTCGCAAAGCCGACGGGTGCTCTCAGATGTTGACGGAGGCGACGCTACAGTTTACGCCAGAGAGAAAGAAAGATGCGGTTAGATGCGTAAGGTTGCGGAGAGTGCACGTATGATAAAGAGTGGGAGAGGCGGTCGACCCTACCGAAACTTCAGGAGGAGCAGACGGTGGTGATGCTCAGTTGTCGTTGTTGCCGAAGCTGTGGGTCAAGCGCGAGCAAGCCAAGACTACTGGGAGATGCAGTGGTTGATGGGTAACAACCTCGCGAGTTCGAGGGGGCAAGGCGCGGCCTGGGTTCGCCGGAATTCGAGCGGGACCTCGTCGGAGCCTATGAGGGTGCAGCAAGTAATTAGGGTAGCCCTGGGGCGGAGAGGAGCTGGGAACAGAGGGGAATGGTAGAGGAGAGAGGGGCGACTAAGTGCACGCGGTCACGGCGAGGTTTAAGCGAGTCATTGAAGCGAATTGAAGCGAGTTAACACGAGCAGAAACGGCCGGCGAGGGAGGCGTGGTCGTCGCGTGGGTAGGAGAGAAGACTGGCAGGTGGGGCAATGTCATCAGCGAGTGAGAGAGAGGGGAGGTGGGGTCCAGTCGTCAGCGAGGCTGCGGGTTCGCTATTGAGTAGGAAAACGATTTGGGGGGAGGGCGAACTGGGCTCGCTGGCTTAGATGGGCTAGGTTAGTGGGCTGGCTTTGTTCATATTTTTTGTTCTGCTTCTCTTTTTCTTTTTCCATTTCTAATATTGTGTTTTGATTTTGTTTAATCATTTCAAACAACCATTTGAATTCAAACTTCAACCAAACTTTGTGTATATTCAGATACTGATTAATAATACATTCTAAAGTCAAATTTAAAATAATTCTTATATTCTTTTTAGGGTATATTAATTATTTAAAATAGGCCTTTGACTTAATTCAAACAAGTTTTTAAATATAATTTCAATTCTTATTTGAACTCAAATTTTTACCAAACCTTTTTCAGTAGGTTTTATTTATTTATTTATTAGGGTGTCAAATAATTCACTTTGAATTGTTTGGAGTATTTTTAATATGATTTATTAATCATTTAAATTGGGTATTTGTCTTTATTCTAATGAAATCAAATATGGTTTTTAATTCCATAAATTTTATTTAGAAGATTTGTTTGATCCCATTTAAGTTAATTAAATAACTTTAATTCCTCTTGGGTAAATTCTAAATATTATTTTCCCATGATTTAATTAATCATTCTTTTTAGGGAATTTGTCTTAATCCAATGGAATAGAATTTTGGTTAAGGCCATATTATTTTATTTCAATGTTATTAATCCGCTTATTTCATTTGAACTTGTATTATGTTTATTCCATTTGTTTTTGGTCTTGGCCAAGTTTTATTTAGCTCTTATCAAATAGTCCTTATTTATTATTTCTTCCTTTGTCTTTTAAAAACCATATCTTTTTATTTAAAGGTCCAAACTTGGTGATTCCAACTTGTAAAATCTTATTTAATATTTATTTATCCTTTTAAATACCTTTAGGATTATTTGCTCACCATTTGGTATGGATTTTAGATAGGATCTTTATTAGCTTTGGAAATTCAATTTCCTTATCTTATTAAATTCATAAGATTTTATTTATGGCTCCAAATGAAGTGAAACCAATTCATATGGTTCTATAATATTTCTATTTGTCATTCTTGATCATTTATAAATGTTTGTTGACAAATTTTTATATGGATCAAAACCATGGTCTTTGAGATATCTTGGAAATGATTTTATTCCATTAGGGTTTTAGGGTTTGGGTTTATTTCCCAAGTGTTTAAATTTCCATATGCATTTATGAAGAATGCATTCCACTTGATTTGAATTTAGTTGGTTTCAAACATTACTCAAGTTTTTTCAAGATGGGATTTTAAGTTTCCATTTAGAAACAAAAAGTTTCTTTTCACCCTAAATTTCAACAATTATTTATTTTCACATTACAAAATTTGGAAAATTTTGGGATGTGACAACACCTAAGATTTGAGAAATCGTTCTGTGGATTTGTGTTTCCCGAAACACCATATGAGTAAGGAATAATCAAGATATGCAAATGAAACCTTGTTTGACATGGTAAGATCAAAGGTGTAATTCATAAAACTGCCATTATATTTTAAAGATTAAAGGTTTTATAAACTACCGCTTTTTCACTAAAAAGAGCTCCATCATAATCCATTGAAATGACACCATATAAATTTACGGTTTGGATAAAACCCAAGTTGTTCTTTCTTAAACATTGGTATGCATAAGTAAGATGTTTACAACCAAAGTAGGATGAGCATGTCTTTGTAGGTAATTTCGGATAATCGTTGGGTAGTTGCGGTGACAAAGCATACCACTGCATGATGTAGTATACTATAGTTGTTGACATAACACCAATGAAACACCGTTCACTAGTATTACATCCCTCCGAATGGCACAACAGAAACACAGCGGGTCCAATACATGTCTAAAGGTTACAACTCACCCTTTACACAAGATCCAGAGAACACTCTAGGTTAAAGAGAGAGAAAGAACTTCTTACGGAGAAGCATCAAAGATAAACAACGCAAGAACTATTATACTATTAAAACTAGTATTGTAACTAAGGAATTGGAATTGCTGCTATTGCAATACACTGCAGAATTAGGTTCTTTGGCTAGGAATGATATTCCTATCTAATAAGTAACTTCGTCTTCACTTGAGTTGATACATATGTTGACTTCCTTGACTTCATTGAAGAGCTTTAGCTTTGGATGATGAGTCCTAGAGCATAACTTAATGTAGATGTTGTCTATCCCGGCTTCAAATCTAGCAAGGGTTAAGAACATACTTTGAGTACGAGCGTACTCAGCAAATTCACTAGAAAAGGAGTGTTTGATGCACTATAACTATAGCCACAGACCGTAGGTCGTAGGCAATGCAAGTTTTCATAAACATTTCTTCAAAGGTTGCTTTTATTCTGAAAAGTTATGTCCGTCATCCTTCACGGGTTTACCAGAACTGTCATGGAGTTCCTTTCTCGCAGCGTTCGCAGCTCCTTCCCGGAACAGGGAGTAACAAGTTACAGTTCTTACACTCTGCAGAGGTGCGTTAATTTTCCCATGAGAGATCAACTCCTTGTTGCACAACCGGGCAGCTTACCCGTCCACAATTACATCTTGTGGGGCCCGGTAGATGATCCAAGCCAATCACTGCCCTCTCCGCGACCTCATATGTCTGCACGATCCTTTAGGCTGGCTCATCTTTGTTAAGCCCTCTTTCGGGCAGGCTAAAACCCTGATGAGTTCCCGAAGATTCTATGACCTGGTGTTGCCCTAGCAAGTGTCATATTAAATGGTCCATCCACTAAACACCATCCATAGATAATCTAGACACCAAAAGTGTGGGGCGTAAGGGTGCCCACCCATATGTTGGATTCACACAAGGAATCACAACGTTATGTGAAGGTCGGCTTGCCTCCATACAAGAGGAAAAGGATACAGCTGACTTCTCCGTCCCATTCCAAATGTCATGGTTAACGCGTAATATATGGCGCAAGAATCACTGACGACATTGGTTGTTAAGTCCTAGATATTATGTTCCTTTACCACCGGAACTTTTATAGTAAGTTATTACCTCATGGTAATAACTTATAATCACATTATTATGAAAATAGTTTTTTCAGACCTTTTTCAAATGCAGGTGATGTCCACATTGGATTTATAAAATACTTTACAGAAAATAACCAAAGGACATGCGCAAGTGTGAACTTGCCTTTTGTGATTGCAAGATTATGCACTCACGGTCTTCGAGTCAGTATAAGATCCAAAATCTGAAATCAGCATCATTGGTCCGGTAAGGACTAATGTTTAAAGAGGCAATATGCTTTTACGCATAAGTAATGTGATGCATGTTATAAACGCGAATCCCGGGGATAACGTTGTTCTAGGGTTCGGATTCCGGAAATGGTTACTTTAGAATGTGTTGTTCTTTTAGATAAGTTTCACACCTATGCTTCTTATTAGGACTTGTGAGTGTATGTGAACAGCACATATTTATGCAGCAATAAAATATATATCTATGAAATGCTATTCAAAATTGTTTACACTTTAATAGTTTATCTCCAAACTTTACTTTATAAGTAGAGTCACTTATAAATAGCTTAAGTGTTATTGCTCCTAGGTATACGAGTGAAGTATGAAGTAATGTGATCTTGTTTATTTGTCATATATTGTTTGAAGTGGCAAAACGAATAACTTTTGAAGAAAAGATTCCTTTTCTAAAGTCTAAACAATCTTTGTGGTTAGTTAGTGGTGGTCGATGTTATTTGTGCTTGCTTGAATAGTTTGGGCTTGAGATGCTTTATAACTTAACTATTTCAGACCAAAGTTAACTATAACACATCTAACAATGTTTATAGTGTTATATTTAGATTCTTGTAGACTAAATTTAACTTTAAAATAAAGATAGTTTGAAAGTAGAATGCTCATAACCTTTGTACCTGGTGTACTTGGTAATGTTGCCTTAAAGGTTTGTAAGATCCCTCCTTTATAAAGGAAAAGATCCATTTCCTTGACTATCTCATCTTGCTCCGCGAAGAGCTTGTCCTTCTCACGAAGCTGCACCTGGAGTTCGTCATTCCTAAGCATAACGTTGGTCCTATCAGTGTCTAGGTGCCTAAGAAGAACCTCTAAGTCCTGGAGGTACAGACGAATCGGATCTGCTATCTCTCTAGCAGTATCCTCGAAGTCAATGGCCTCACCATCCTCATCACGTCTACTGAAGGCGTGGAAGTGAGTACCTCTAACCTCCCGAGAGTGTCTCCCTATCAAGCGTCCAAGAAAATCCTGCATGACTACCTCTAGGCCTCTCTCCTCGTCATCATGCATGAGCTTGAAGGTGATGGCCTTCGTGGCTGGCTCAGTCTGGCGTCTTGGCTGAGTAACCTTGAAGCCCCAAAGGTCCTTCCTCTCGAACTTGGTGAGGGGAAGCATCATGATGGTAGGAAGTGGGAGATTGAGCAAACTAGTGAGCTCAATAAGACGAGTGCCAAAACGAGTTCCCTTGAACTCTTCAGCCATGCTGATAGTAACATTAGGCATCTATTTTATAAGATAGAAGAAGTTAGAATCAACACAATTAAAGATAAATAACAAGACAAGGCATCACATGCACATTTTTGGAAATCAAACACACAAGTCATGGCATACATAATACCATTACAAGCATCCAAGGTTCAACTTATTCTAAACAACATTTGGAAAATAAAATGAAAATGGTGGTCCAACTAACGAAGTACGTTACAATCCCATCTCACTTGCCAAGTTGGCTAACAGGACATCCCTAGAGGCAATCTGTCTATCGAGATCACATGAATCCATTGCTAAGTCTATGATGTCCTCCCTTAAACTTTGGTTGGTAGCCTCTAACTCTTGGGTATGCTTATTTTCTTCCCTAAGTTCATTCTGGGTGTTGAGCATTCTGCACTTGATTCTATCACCAAGTTCTTTGATGGACTTCCAAGCTGCATCCCTTGCTGAATCAAAGAATGTGGTGTGCATCACTGAGTTGGTGACCATGCAGAATCCTGATTCCTTGTGGTTGTCTTCCTTGTTTTTATACAAGTGAAGTTGCACCCACCAGTATTCAACTCCTTCATCCATCACAGGAAAACCTTTGTACATAGCTGCACCATGTATTCCCATGGCAACCATGAGGTCCTTGAGAGCCTTGGGGAATTCTGTCTCACATTCCAAAGTCATAGTCATGAGTGGTCCCTTCCTCACGGCTTCGTTGATGGAGTTCATCTACAAATAGAGATGAGAAAGAAGATTAGAAAAGTTTACGAGAAGAAAAGACAAGTGTGGAAGTTGTTGAAAAAATTTCCTTAGTGGTTTCCAATCCTAGGGTCATAATCCTACAGGCAACACAGTGCTCTGATACCATCTGTAAGATCCCTCCTTTATAAAGGAAAAGATCCATATGATTGCAATGCTAGTCCCTAGATCAATGCTAGCATCCACAGTTTAAGATGAAGTACACAGAAACAAAGGTCATTATTACAAGTCATTCCAGAGACAAACATAGTCTTTTACAAACTCCATGGCCACAGGCCTAGTACAAGAGTTCAAATATGTAATAAGATAAATAATTCTTCATCTTCATGTGCCACAGGCAAGCATGTTGAGTGTAGACTCATAACCCCTAATCATCATCAGAATAACCTGCAACATCACAAGTTACAGCCACAATGGGTCAATACATTGGAATAGTATTGGCAAGTGATACCTTAGAATAATATTGGCATCTAGTTACTATATGCATTTGGCTAAGTGTATCTTAGGCTTGCTTTGCTCAAAATAGGTTTTGCCTATTAGTTGAAAACACTAAGTTTTTCTTTGATAAAATTTTCCCAAGGAAACACCAATAGAAATTGGTGTACCTTCACCCTTGTTTAACCACAAGTTTTTACTTAGAAATTGGGATGAGGATATTCTTGATAGCTTCCATGTATTGATGCTCAAGTGGTCCTTTACCAGGGACATGGCTAAGTACTTAGATTCTTCCATCTGCAGAGGTTGTGCACTTTCCCCACAAGACTTGATTTTCACCAAGACAGGACCTTTCAGAAGCCTTCCCTTAGACCAAATGGACGTGCTCCAACCTATCATCCCACTACCACCAACTGTCCAAATGGCTAAATTATTGCAACCTATGTGATCCAGGCAGATCCCATATTGCCATGTGGCTGCACTAGAAGCTTCTTAACATATGGCATCTCAAACCCCTTTGTTCTTGGGTGTCTTTCCACAAGTGAGATACACAAGGTAAACCATAGAAATGGGCCTTGTGTAACCACTCAACACAAACCATTCTTTCCATTCCACCTAGGTATTTCATTCACTTAGTTGTTTTATTAAACAAAACACAAGTCCAAAGACTTAGAAATATTTTCTCATAGCATGAATATATAACCACCCTTGGTTGCTACTAGCTTGGCTAAGCATGGCATTGATAAGTATCTTAACTTAGAAATTTCTAGCAATTCTACAACTACTAGGATTTCCCAAGCATATCATATAGATCAAAAATATTCATGCAAGTCTAGAAAAATATTTCTAGTGCATAGCTGAAAAACATGGGAATAAAATCATGAAGCACCACTTGCCTTGGTAGCTTGGGGAGTAGCAACAATCTTCACAGTCACAATCACTATTTGCACCAAAATCTACACATAAAATAATGGCACTGTAACATCCCTAAAATCATGGTTCAAAACTCATGCATATCATCCATGCATTCATAATCATTTAGTATCATTTTTCAAAGTCATTACAAAAACAGAAGCATTTTGTGTATCTATTATTTTATGTGAACAAAACTATAACCCAATGTTACTCTCTTTCATGGGATGGTTTGTTTTAAACCAGTTATATTTGATCATATGATAGTATGAAGTATTCCAATGCTTGAACAAAATTTTCAAAAACAAAATATGACTTTAAAATAATTTTTATATCATTATTAAAACATTGGTAAAGGCTCTGTTTAATTTAAAACTGCAATGGACCAATGCAAGTTTAGATGAAACAACATGGTTATATACTTAGAAATGTGCAGGTTGCATTTTATAAAAATCCAGAAAGAGTTTTAATTCAAACATATTTGAAATCATTTGAAATTGTTTCCTAGAAAATCAAACAGAAAAAGAAAAGGAGTAAAGAAAAGGAAAAAGGCCGGCGCCACTATTCTAGCCCAACAACAGAAACGGCCCAAAAGCCAGCCCACCCGGTTTTCCCCTTCTCTCTCACCCGCACCCGCTCGCCTGCCGACATCGCCATCGGGCCCGAGCCAGTCAAGATCTTCTTCTCCACCTCATGAAGCGCAGACCCATCGCTGCCGTTTCCTCCAGAAACGCCGCGTTGATTCCGCGCTTAATTGGCATTGAACCGCAGCGTAATTCCCTCTCCCCTCCTGGCTACTTAATCACCTCGCCACCGCGGTCATTTCCCCCCACACAGCACGCTCACCTTGCCACCAGGCTGCCAGTATTTCGAACTACACCGCCGCTGCCCAACGAACTCCGGCAAGCGATTACGGTGAGCTCCGACCGCCCCTCTGCTTCTGGTTCAAACGAGTGTGACCCTCATGTCCCTATGCATCTGCTGACACCTCTGGTTTGCCTGCTCGTGACCCAGGCCGCCGTCTTCGTTCATGCCGCGAACGCTAGAGCCGCCGCTCAACTCCGACGAGCGATTTAGGTAAAATCCGAGCGCCCCTTGACCCCTCGTGCATGCTATCAGGTCTGCCATGCCTTTGCGCATCTGCTAACACCACTGACTTGTGCTAGGGCGATCCCGAACGTCGTCAACGTCGCTGTTCGCACAAACCCGACGCCGCCAGCAACTCCAACGAGACCTCGCCATGCGATCGCGGCGCCTTTGACAAGCCACCGCCACGTTGAGCTTTAGCACACCACCGCGAGTCTGGTAAGCATCTCCGATGACCCCAAACCCCTCTGTAGCCACCACACTGCCATAGACAGGCCGCCACTGCCGCCAGCCTTTTGGTAGGTTGATCGAGCAATCAGAGATCTAGATCTGACGCATAGTATAGATCACTTAACGAAGGGGTAAGTTTAGATCTGAGCCATGCATGTTTAGTTAGATCCAACGGCGCACAAGCGTGATCTGGTGCGAAACGGTATGGTCCAATCAGACGCTGCCGCGTGGCCAGTTCTTTGATTTAAAATCAGAATTTTGATCTATTTGATATTCAAACTTGTTTAATTCATAACTTTTGATTCCCAAGTCCAAATTTGACAAATTTTATATCAACGGAATCAGGAGAGAAAGCCCTTTCCATTTATGCAATGTGTTTAATGTTTTGCTTCTGTTAAAATGGGTGTTTTTGCAGAAACATGTGTAGGCATAATTTGGATATAATAATTATTTGAGAAATATTTTAATGTACAAATAAAGTCTGTTTGGCAAGTTTTGAACTTGTTTATGAATCAGTACTATGCACTTGTCTTGTTGAGAATAGAAAATCATCACATATCATATTGCATGCAACCATATATTTTTGCTTGTATTTATTTTGTATGTGATTGGTGCTATCATTTTATGTGTAGATTTTGGTGCAAATAGTGATTGTGATTGTGAGGATTGTAGCTACTATCCAAACTACCAAGTCAAGTGGTGCTTCATGATTTGTTCCTATGTTTTTCAACTATGCATTAGAAATATTTTGTTAGTTTTGCATGGATATATATATTTTGATCTATATGTTATGCTTGGGAAATCCTAGTCGTTGTAGATTTGCTAGAAATTTCTAAGTTAAGATGCTTATCTATGCCATGCTTAGCCTAGGTAGTAGCAACCAAGGGTGGTGAAATATTCATGCTATGATAAAATATTTCTAAGTATCGGACTTGTGATTTGCTTAATAAAACAACTAAGTGAATGAAACACCTAGGTGGAATGGAAGGAATGGTTTATGTTGAGTGGTTACACAAGGCCCATTTCTATGGTTTACCTTGTGTATCTCACTTGTGGAAAGCCACCCAGGAACAAAGGGATTCAAGAGGCCAAATGTTAAGAAGCTTCTAGTGCAGCCACTTGGCAATATGGGCGCTGCCTGGATCATTTAGGTTGCAATAACTTAGCCATTTGGACAGTTGGTGGTAGTGGGATGATAGGTTGGAGCGCGTCCATTTGGTCTAAGGGAAGGCTTCTGAAAGGTCCTGTCTTGGTGAAAATCAAGTCTTGTGGGGAAAGTGCACAACCTCTGCAGATGGAAGAATCTAAGTACTTAGCCATGTCCCTGGTATTGGACAATTTGAGCATCAAGACATGGAAGCTATCAAGAATCTCCTCATCCCAATTTTCTAAGTAAAAACTTGTGGTTGAACAAGGGTGAAGGACCCCAATGTCTATTAGTGGTTCCTTGGGAAAGTTGTTGATAAGGAAAAACTTAGTGATTTCAACTAATAGGTAAAACCTATTTTGAGCAAAGCAAGCCTAAGCTACACTTAGCCAAAATGCATATAGTACCTAGTCCACCAATATTATACTAAGGTAGCACTTTCCAATACTATTCCAATGTATTAACCCACTGTGGCTGTAACTTGTGATGTTGCAGGTTATTCTGATAATGATTAGGAGTCATGAGTCTACACTCAACATGCTTGCCTGTGGCACATGAAGATGAAGACTTATTTATCTTATTATATATTTGAACTCTTGTATTAGGCCTGTGGCCATGGAGTTGTAAAGACTATGTTTGTCTCTGGAATGATATGTAATAATGACCTTTGTTTCTATGTACTTCATCTTAAATTGTGCATGCTAGCATTGATCTAGGGACTAGCATTGCAATCACAGGGATCCTTTTCCTTTACAAAGGAGGGATCTTACAGGCACCAAATCACATAAAAAATATATACAATCAAAAATATATGAATGCATGTAAAATGCCATGTGATGATTTTCTACACCAAACAAGACCAGTGCACAGTACTGAATCTTAAACAAGTTCAAAACTTGACAAATAAATCTTATTTGAACAACATAACAATTTTCAAATAATTAATATACACAATTTATGTCTACAAATGTTTTTGTAAAAACAACCATTTTTACAGAGGCAAAACATTAAACACATTGCATAAATGGAAAGAATTTTCTCTCCTGATTCCAATGATATAAAATTTGTCAAATTTGGACGTGGGAAACAAAAGTTATGAATTTTTAAAATTTAAACATCTAATAGATCTAAATTCTGATTTTAAATCAAACCTACAGACACGCGGCGTGTTCGGATTCGTTCATACCGCTTCGTGTGGATCGATCAATGAGGGTCGTTAGATTTAAGTGGCAACGCATGGTTAGATCTGCGCGTAACGGTTCGAGTAAGTGATCTAATCCTGAGCCTCAGATCCAGATCTAACGGCTGCGAAGCTTGTGACCAAAGACTGGCGGCGCTAGCGGCGGCGAGTGGCGGCAGCGGCTCTGTCAGAGACGTTGCCGATGATTTAGGTCGCGCGGGAGAGGCTGAAGTCGCTTATCGAGTTCGCCGTGTGCTGATGATGCTCAAGGTAGCCTTCGTTGGCGAAGAGGCGCACCATGGATGTCGCTGGAGCTCGTCGAAGTCGTGGCAGCGTCGGGTGCTTGCAGACGACGATGTTGCCGAGGTTATGCATCGCCCTAGCACGAGTCAGTGGCATTAGGGGGTGCGCAAGGTCACGGTGAGCAAGATAGTTTCAAGGAGAAGACAAGGGAGCACGATTCTTACCGTTATTGCTCGTCGGAGTTGAGCGGCGGCTCTGGTGGTTGCGGCCATGAACGAAGACGACAACCTGGGGCGATATAGAGTAAACAGAAAGTGTGAGAAGATGCACACGGTCCAGACAGACAAGCTCGTATGAATGAGAGGTGAAGGGGAGCACGGGGTTCACCGAAATAGGTCGCCGGAGTGCGTCAGGCAGCGGAGTTGCAGCTCGAATTGCCGGCAGCCTGGTGGCGGAGTGGGGGTGTTGAGTGAGGGGAAAGACTCGCGGTGCAGAGGGGTTTGAGTAGGCAGGGGCTTGACAGGAAACGCCTGTGGAATCAAGGGCAATTACGCTGCGCGATCAACGCCAGCAACGGCCAGCGGCGACGTGTTCTTCGCGAGATTTGGGGAAGACGATGGTGACGTGGACGGGCCCAGTGGTCAGCATGAGGGGGTGTGTGCGGGTGCGGTGAGAAACAGAGGAGAAAGGGGGAACCCGGGTGGGTTGTTTTGCTTCTTGGTCTGGAATGCTGGCGCCAGGCCCAGTTGGGTTTTCAATCTATTTTTCTTTTTCTGAGTTGATTTTCAGGAATCATTTTCAAATAAATTCAAAAGCAATGGAATTCAAATCTTTTCTGGATTTTTGTAAAGTGTAACCTTCATACTTTCGTGCATAAAATCATGTTGTCTCTCTGTACTTGCTTGGTCTCTTTGAGTAAACAAATAAACTGTGCCAAAGTTCAAGATTTGAATAGGTTTTGCAAATGGTTTAAAACAAAATTTGTTTTGGTAAATTTTTGTCCAAGCCTTGACACACAACCAAACCAACTTAAGAGCAAACTAATCTTGGTTTAAAACAAATATTCCCTCACTTGATAGTGGCACTATATCAATGCATGCTCACATAAAAAAATAGCACTTAGTGCTTCTGATTTCTTGAAATGAGTTTGATCTTTGATCCCTAAATGATATGCATGGATGGATGATATGAAATCTTTCAAAACATGATTTTAGGGATGTTAAAAATCTAACCCCCTTAAGGTGAATCTCGCCCTCGAGATTCGGGTTGGCTAGCAAATAGGTGAGGGTGGTCTTTCCGAAGATCATCTTCTCTTTCCCATGTGGCTTCTTCTTCGGAATGATGGTTCCATTGAACTTTGCAGAATTTGATAGTCTTAGTCTGAGTAACTCTTTTTGCAGTCTCAAGAATCTTGATAGGTTTTTCCTCATAAGTGAGATCACTTTCCAATTGAACTTCCTCCAATGGTATAGTATCCTTCAAAGAAGTCTCTTCCATTTCTGGATGGCATTTCTTAAGCTGACTCACATGAAACACATTGTGAATGGCAGACAAAGATTCTGGCAATTAAATCTCATAAGCTATTCTCCTTTACGACTCAGAATCTTGAATGGTCCAACATATCTTGGGGCCAATTTTCCTTTGACTCCAAATCTCTTCACTCCACGGAGTGGTGACACTCTAAGATAAGCTCTATCACCCACTTCATAGGTGACTTCCCTACGCTTAGGATCTACGTAGCTCTTCTGTCGGGACTATGCTATCTTCAATCTGTCCTTAACTAGCTTGACTTTCTCTTCAGCCTCTTTGATTCATTCTGGTCCGAACAAACTTCTTTCTCCGACACCATTCCATAGCAATGGGGTGGTACACTTTCTCCCATAGAGAAATTCAAATGGTGCCATCTCAATACTGGCTTGATAGCTGTTATTGTAAGAGAATTCTGCGTAAGGCAGACTTTCATCCCAACTTGCTCCATAGTCTAGGGCACATGCCCTCAACATATCTTCAAGTATATGGTTGGTCCTTTCTGTCTGTCCATCAGTCTGAGGATGAAAAGCAGTGCTGAATTCCAACCTCGTTCCCAATGACTCATGTAATTGCCTCCAAAAATGAGAAGTGAATTGAGTTCCCCTATCAGACACAATACTCTTGGGTACTCCATGCAGACATACAATCCTACTCATATAGATCTTGGCTAATTTAGCACTGGTATAGGTTGTCTTCACGGGTATGAAATGAGCCACTTTAGTTAGGCGATCCACTACTACCCAAATAGAATCATATCCTGACCTGGTCCTTGACAATCCGGTGATGAAATCCATGCCAATCCTGTCCCACTTCCAATTAGGAATAGGTAGTGGTTGTAGCAATCCTGCTAGTTTCTGGTGTTCCGCTTTCACTCTGCTACACACATCACACAAAGCAATGTGTTTGGCGATGTCCTTCTTGAGATTATTCCACCAAAATCTTTCCTTCATATCCATGTACATTTTGGTGTTACCTGGATGAATGGAATACGGTGAGTTGTGTGCTTCTTGTAAAATCAGTTTTCGAAGTTTCGGGTCTTGTGGAACACAGATACGTTTTCCATGCCATAAGGTACCCTATTCATCTTCATGGAATCCTTTGGCTTTTCCATTGCCAATATTTTCCTTAATCTCTTCAATTTCCTTATCTGTCTTTTGGGCTTCTTTGATTTTGTCCAACAAAGTGGGTTGAACGTCCAATGACATGAGATGTCCTTTAGGCACAATCTCCAATCTGAGATCTTTAAATTGGGCACATAGATCATCTGGAAATTCTTCCTTAGTAAGGCCATTCACAAAAACCTTACGACTTAGAGCATCCGCTACAACATTTGGTTTACTGGGGTGGTACTGCAAACTCAAGTCATAGTCCTTGATGAGTTCTAGCCATCTTCTTTGTCTCATGTTAATTTCTTTCTGGGTGAAGATATACTTCAAACTCTTGTGGTCTATGAACACTTCACATCTCTTTCCCAAAAGGTAGTGTCTCCATGTTTTGAGTGCATGGACAACAGAGGCTAACTCTAAATCATGAGTAGGGTAATTTACCTCATGAGTTTTGAGTTGTCTCGAGGCATAAGCCACAACTTTCCCTTCTTGCATTAGCACTGCACCTAAACCATGATGAGATGCATCACAATACACTTGGAAATCCTTCTCCAAATCTGGCAGACACAAGACTAGTGCTGTCACTAGTCTCTTCTTCAATTCTTGGAAACTGAGTTCACATCCTTCAGACCAAGCACATTTCTTGTCTTTCTTTAGCAATTCTATCATAGGCTTAGCTACCTTGGAGAAATTCTCGATAAATCTTCTATAGTATCCTGCCAAGCCAAGGAAACTACGAACCTCTTTCAATGACTTAGGAGATTCCCATTCAGTTACAGCTAAAACTTTAGCAGGATCAACTGCTACACCATCTCCTGACACAATGTGTCCAAGAAAACCAACTTCATTTAACCAAAATTCACACTTGCTGAATTTGGCATACAGCTTATGCTCTCTAAGCTTCTCAAGTATCAAAGGTAAATGTCCTTCATGCTCTTCTTTGCTCTTGGAGTAGATCAAAATGTCATCGATGAAAACGACAACGAACTTATCAAGGAACTCCATGAACACCTTGTTCATCATATTCATGAAGTAGGCTGGTGCATTGGACAAACCAAATGGCATTACGGTATACTCATACAGTCCGTACCTAGTGGTGAACGCTGTCTTAGGTATGTCTTGTTCCCTTATCTTGATATGGAAATAACCTGACCGGAGATCAATCTTTGAGAACACACAAGCTCCTTGTAACTGATCAAACAAGTCATTGATTCTAGGCAAAGGGTATTTGTTCTTGATAGTCACCTCATTGAGTGAACGATAATCTATGCATAACCTTTGACTTCTATCTTTCTTTTCCACAAACAAAACTAGTGCTCCCTAAGATGAAGAACTTGGTTGGATAAAACCTTTCAAGAATCTTTCTCCAAGTTGTTTCTTGAGTTCTTTTAATTCATCAACTGACATCTTGTATGGTCTCTTTGCTATTGATCCAGATCCTGGTAGCAAATCAATAAGAATTCCACATCTCTATCTGGTGGCATTCCCGATAATTCTTCCGGAAACACATCTGGATATTCACTCACAATAGGCACATTGTCTATGCTAACCCCCTTAAGAGAATTTAGCTTACTCCATTTTGATTCAAAGTTAGACTTGAATCTAATCCATTTCTTTTCCGAGGTTGTGAGTGCAACAGTACGATTGGCACAATCTTGTACTCCTTCACACTTGGTCATCCAATCCATTCCCAAAATTACATCCAGTCCTTGGGAATCTTGGATTATCAGACTCACTGGAAACTTATGCTTTCCAAACTCTATCACTAGATCCCGGCATCCAAGACTTACTATCATATCTCCTCCGGGAGAACTTACTTTTATTGGACACCCAATGTTTTTAGTTGGAAACCCATTTCTATCAACAAATGCTTTTGATATGAATGAATGTGATGCACCAGTATCAAAAAGAACAAGTGCTGGAATAGAATTGAGTTTGAACTTAGCAGCAACAGCATCAGGTTCCTCATAGATTTCCTCCACATTAATGTGGTTCACTTGTCCCTTTTTAAAAGGGTTGGGCTTGTTGGGTCCTTCAAATTTCTTTTATGGGCATTCGTTTGCATAATGCCCCATCTTCTTGCACTTGAAACATTCAACCTGACTAAGATCCTTCTTGACAGGATGGCTTCCACTTCCACTTCCATTTTGGTGGCTCTTATATCCACTCTTGTGATTTTTGTACCTGTCATTGTCATGACTACGATGATGCTTGTTATCATGATGACGGTTGTGGTTGTGGTGCTTGTTGTACTTCCCATGCTTGTGGGATCCATAATTCCCACTATCATCATAATGGGAATGCTTGTGAGACGATCCCGAGCTGTGCTTGTCACAGTGCTTCCTCTTCCTGCTTTCAACCTGTTTCATCTTGCTCTCCAAAATAGCAGCCTTGTCACAAAGAGACTGGTAAGTGGGAACATAGGCCATAGATAGCTGCAGGTCCAGTTCATCGTTCAATCCTTCGAGAAACTTCTCTCTCCTCTTAGCATCAGTGTCAACTTCATCCGGTGTATAACGCGCCAGATTGTTGAACTCTTCAATATACTCTGCCACGCTGCGGTGGCGCTGCTTCAAGTTATGGAATTCCTTCTTCTTCACACTCATCACTCCGGATGAGATGTGAGCAGGACGGAAACCATATTCAAAGATAGCCCATGTCACATCCGCAATGGGAGTGGTGATCTGAAAGTTATCCCACTAAGTGGCTGCTTGTCCTTCCAACAAGTCTGCTGCAAATTTGACCTTCTCTTCATCAGTACAGCCAACGGTTACCAAGTCCTTGTTCATAGAGCATAGCCAATCATTGGCCACCATAGGATTAGTAGTTCCTGAGAACTTTGCTGGCCTCAGTCTTAAGAACCTGGTAAGCATGTCAAAACCCGGTGGATTGTTCTGATTGTTGTTGTTGTTGTTCTGGTTCTGTATGAACATGGTCATCATCTGCATCAGCTGCGTCTGAGCTGTCATCATCTGCTGCATCTCAGGGGTGATGTTGTTGTTGTTGGGGTTGGGATTGGCACGTCGGGGAGGCATCTGTGGTTTTCAATAAGGATAAGAATGAGACACCCATAGATGCTAACATGCACAATACATCACATAACAAACACCAACACGCATCATAAAAAGTTCAACAACATAGACAACAAGTTTTTGAAAAGTAAACACACAATAGCAAGCCATCCACATGTTGGATGGTCATTGCGACTCAGTAATCAAAAGCATGGTAAATAAATGGTAAATGAGTAGTCATCACTACTCCTCTGCATCAACCTCCTCATCAACAAGTGTAAGACATGCATTCTCCATATCGGTCTTGTATTCCTTGACATTGGTAGTCAAGGCCTCTACTTTGGCTTTGAGAGCCCTCTTCTGTGCACGAAGCCTCTCAATCACACCTTGCTGATGCTCGAGCTCGAAGTCCTTGGCCTCTAGTTCTGCAATCATGTCTCGAATCCTCTTGTTCCTATCTTGGAATCTCTTCTGTTGACTCTTGAACTTTCTATCTTGACTCTCAAACTTGGCCTCCATTTCCTTGACTATCTCATCTTGCTCCGCGAAGAGCTTGTCCTTCTCACGAAGCTGCACCTGGAGTTCGTCATTGCTAAGCATGAAGTTGGTCCTATTAGTGTCTAGGTGCCTAAGAAGAACCTCTAAGTCCTGGAGGTACAGACGAATCGGCTCTGCTATCTCTCTAGCAGTATCCTCGAAGTCAATGGCCTCACCATCCTCATCACGTCTACCGAAGGCGTGGAAGTGAGTACCTCTAACCTCCCGAGAGTGTCTCCCTATCAAGCGTCCAAGCAAATCCTACATGACTACCTCTAGGCCTCTCTCATTGTCATCATGCATGAGCTTGAAGGTGATGGCCGCCATGGCTGGATCAGTCTGGCGTCCTGGCTGAGTAACCTTGAAGCCCCAAATGTCCTTCCTCTCTAACTTGGTGAGGGGAAGCATCATGATGGTAGGAAGTGGGAGATTGAGCAAACTAGTGAGCTCAATAAGACGAGTTCCAAAACGAGTTCCCTTGAACTCTTCAGCCGTGCTGATAGTAACATTAGGCATCTATTTTATAAGATAGAAGAAGTTAGAATCAACACAATTAAAGATAAATCACAAGACAAGGCATCACATGCACATTTTTGGAAATCAAACACACAAGTCATGGCATAAATAATACCATTACAAGCATCCAAGGTTCAACTTATTCTAAACAACATTTGGAAAATAAAATGAAAGTGGTGGTCCAACTAACGAAGTACGTTCAATCCCATCTCACTTGCCAAGTTGGCTAACAGGGCATCCCTAGAGGCAATCTGTCTATCGAGATCACATGAATCCATTGCTAAGTCTATAATGTCCTCCCTTAAACTTTGGTTGGTAGCCTCTAACTCTTGGGTATGCTTCTTTTCTTCCCTAAGGTCATTCTGGGTGTTGATCATTCTGCACTTGATTCTATCACCAAGTTCTTTGATGGCCTTCCAAGCTGCATCCCTTGCTGAATCAAAGAATGTGGTGTGCATCACTGAGTTGGTGACCATGCAGAATCCTGATTCATGTGGTTGTCTTCCTTATTTTTATACAAGTGAAGTTGCACCCACCAGTATTCAACTCCTTCATCATGTATTCAGCTGCACCATGTATTCCCATGGCAACCATGAGGTCCTTGAGAGCCTTGGGGAATTCTGTCTCACATCCCAAAGTCATAGTCATGAGTGGTCCCTTCCTCACGGCTTCGTTGATAGAGTTCATCTACAAATAGAGATGAGAAAGAATATTAGAACAGTTTACGAGAAGAAAAGACAAGTGTGGAAGTTGTTGAAAAAATTTCCTTAGTGGTTTCCAATCCTAGGGTCATAATCCTACAGGCAACACAGTGCTCTGATACCATCTATAAGATCCCTCCTTTATAAAGGAAAAGATCCATGTGATTGCAATGCTAGTCCCTGGATCAATGCTAGCATCTACAGTTTAAGATGAAGTACACAGAAACAAAGGTCATTATTACAAGTCATTCCAGAGACAAACATAGTCTTTTACAAACTCCATGGCCACAGGCCTAGTACAAGAGTTCAAATATGTAATAAGATAAATAAGTCTTCATCTTCATGTGCCATAGGGAAGCATGTTGAGTGTAGACTCATAATCCCTAATCATCATCAGAATAACCTGCAACATCACAAGTTACAGCCACAGTGGGTCAATACATTGGAATAGTATTGGCAAGTGATACCTTAGAATAATCTTGGCATCTAGTTACTATATGCATTTGGCTAAGTGTAGCTTAGGCTTGCTAAGGTTTTGCCTATTAGTTGAAAACACTAAGTTTTTCTTTGATAAAACTTTCCCAAGGAAAAATCAATAGAAATTGGTGTACCTTCACCCATGTTCAACCACATGTTTTTACTTAGAAATTGGGATGAGCAGATTCTTGATAGCTTCCATGTCTTGATGCTTAAGTTGTCCTTTACCAGGGACATGGCTAAGTACTTAGATTCTTCCATCTGCAGAGGTTGTGCACTTTCCCCACAAGACTTGATTTTCACCAAGACAGACCTTTCGTAAGCCTTACCTTAGACCAAATGGACGCTCCCAACCTATCATCCCACTACCACCAACTGTCCAAATGGCTAAGTTATTGCAATCTATGTGATCCAGGCAGAGCCCATATTGCCATGTGGCTGCACTAGAAACTTCTTAACATATGGCATCTCAAATCCCTTTGTTCCTAGGTGGCTTTCCACAAGTGAGATACACAAGGTAAACCATAGAAAAGGGCCTTGTGGAACCACTCAACACAAACCATTCTTTCCATTCCACCCAGGTGTTTCATTCACTTAGTTGTTTTATTAAACAAAACACAAGTGCAAAGACTTAGAAATATTTTCTCATAGCATGAATATATAACCACCCTTGGTTGCTACTAGCTAGGCTAAGCATGGCATTGATAAGTATCTTAACTTAGAAATTTCTAGCAATTCTACAACTACTAGGATTTCCCAAGCATAGCATCCAGATCAAAAATATTCATGCAAGTCTAGCAAAATATTTCTAGTGCATAGCTGAAAAACATGGGAATAAAATCATGAAGCACCGCTTTCCTTGGTAGCTTGGGGAATAGCAACAATCTTCACAATCACAATCACTATTTGCACCAAAATTTACACATAAAATAATGGCACCAAATCACATACAAAATATATACAATCAAAAATATATGAATGCATGCAAAATGCCATGTGATGATTTTCTACACCAAACAAGACCAGTGCACAGTACTGAATCTTAAACAAGTTCAAAACTTGCCAAATAAATCTTATTTGAACAACATAACAATTTTCAAATAATTACTATACACAATTTATGTCTACAAATGTTTCTGTAACAACAACCATTTTACAGATGCAAAACATTAAACACATTGCATAAATAGAAAGGATTTTCTCTCCTGATTCCAATGATATAAAATTTGTCAAATTTGGACGTGGGAAACAAAAGTTATGAATTTTTCAAGTTTAAACATCTAATAGATCTAAATTCTGATTTTAAATCAAACCTACAGAGACACGGCGTGTTCTGATTCGTTGATACCTCTTCATGTGGATCAATCAACGAGGGCCATTAGATTTAAGTGGCAGCGCATGGTCAGATCTGCGCGTAATGGTTCGAGTAAGTGATCTAATCCTGAGCCTCAGATCCAGATCTAACGGCTGCAAAGCTTGCGACCAAAGACTGGCGGCGCTAGCGGTGGCGAGTGATGGCGGTGGCTCTATCGTAGACGCTACAACGATTTAGGTCGCGCCGAGAGGGTGAAGTGGCTTACCGAGTTCATTGTGGTGTCGATGCTCAAGGTAGGCTTCATTGGCGAAGGGGCGCACCATGGATGTCGCTGGAGCTCATCGGAGTCGTGCACGGCGTCGGGTGCTTGCAGACGACGATGTTGCTGAGGTTATGCATCGCCCTAGCACGAGTCAGTGGCATTAGGGGGTGCGCAAGGTCACGGTGAGCAAGATAGTTTCAAGGAGAAGACAAGGCCGCTCGATTCGTACCGCTATTGCTCGTCGAAGTTGAGCGGCGGCTCTGGTGATTGCGGCCATGAACGAAGACGACGACCTGGGGCGATATAGAGCAAACAGAAAGTGTGAGAAGATGCGCATGGGCCAGACAGACAAGCTCGTATGAACGAGAGGTGAAGGGGAGCACGGGGTTCATCGGAATAGGTCGCCGGAGTGCATCGGGCAGCAGAGTTGCAGCTTGAATTGCCGGCAGCCTGGTGGCGGAGTGGGGGTGCTGAGTGAGGGGAAATACTCGCGGTGTAGAGGGGTTTAAGTAGGCAGGGGCTCGACAGGAAACGCCTGTGGAATCAAGGGCAATTACGCCGCACGATCAACGCCACCAACGGCCAGCGGCGACGTGTTCTTCGCGAGATTTGGGGAAGACGATGGTGACGTGGATGGGCCCAATGGTCAGCGTGAGGGGATGTGTGCGGGTGCGGTGAGAAATAGAGGAGAAAGGGGGAACCCGGGTGGGATGTTTTGATTGTTGGGCTGGAATGTTGGCTCCAGGCCCAGTTGGGTTTTCAATCTCTTTTTCTTTTTCTGAGTTGATTTTCAGGAATCATTTTCAAATAAATTCAAAAGCAACTGAATTCAAATCTTTTCTAGATTTTTTTAAATTGTAACGTTCATACTTTTGTTCAAATCATGTTGTCTCTCTATACTTGCTTGGTCTCTTTGAGTAAACAAATAAACAGTGCCAAAGTTCAAGATTTGAATAGGTTTTGCAAATGGTTTAAAACCAAATTTGTTTTGGTAAATTTTTGTCCAAGCCTTGACACACAACCAAACCAACTTAAGAGCAAACTAATCTTTGTTTAAAACAAATATTCCCTCACTTGAGAGTGGCATTAGATCAATGCATGCTCACATAAAATAATAGCACTTAGTGCTTCTGATTTCTTGAAATGAGTTTGATCTTTGATCCCTAAATGATATGCATGCATGGATGATATGCAATCTTTTAAAACATGATTTTAGGGATGTTACAAGGTTACTTAAGAATGGTTATTCTTCTATTTAAGTAGTGGTCTCTTAATTTTGTAGTGAAACGAGATTTCTTGTTTCTTTATAAAGGTATGATTATGGTTTGCGGATAAATAAATAGTACTAGTGACTACTCATGAGTTATCTTTGGATTTAGTCCATTATAAGGTTGTATTTGATTGATATATCATTCTGGAAGATTTTATAATTATTAAAGATCTTTTTAGCATATAATTTATTTATTTAGTAGAAGGATAATTCAATATAATAGTATTTCTAATGTTTTGAATGATTATGACTTATTAGCAATATTCAAGAATAATACTTATTTATTAGACTTGATTGACTAATTTTAGAAATATTAACAAGTTTTATTTACCCTTATATGAATTCTAAACTAAGTAATTAAGTTTAATTTTGAGTTATTAAAATATTTGAATTTTGTTGTAACTCAAAAGTGGGGAATTATATTTTTGACATGTAGATATTATTTTTGTGATTATTTTGGTGTATTATACTTATTTTTGTGATTTATAAATAATAAGATATGATTTTTACAATTCTTATTACATTATAATTACTTGATAATTAATAGTTAACTGAAATAATAATACATGATTATAGTTTTTAAAGTATTGTTTTTATTTTTCCAATATTTTTGGTATTTATTTATATACTTAACATTTACGATTTTTAAAATATGAATTATCAAAGTTTTATTACTTTTAAAATCTTTATTAAATAATATTTATTTAAATAATCATCATGATAATATTTGATAATAATTTTAAGTTGTAGATTTTATTTTCTACAAATTTTCATATATTATACATATTTTTCTTAATTATAATTCAAAAGTTATAGATTTAACAAGTTTTAATCATTTTATTTAATTTCTGAAATATGTATATTTGGATTTATTTCTTTTATTCTTTCTTAAACAGGAAATAAATTTTTACACCGCACCTACACCTAGCCCGAGTCATCGACCAAGCAAAAGGCCACCTCAACAAGACAAAGTTATAGAAAATACATTTGTTACCGACTGATTGGCTACCCCCAGCCAATGACATATGGGCCCTGGGCCACGTCACATGCCACGCTAGCAAAGACTGGTCAAACTAGCTGACGTGGTTCAAACCTGACGTAGGCATGACGTCATATGGTTTGATGCTCACTGGTTGAGGATCGATCGATCGATCTAGTGCTCGCGCGGGGCTGTGGCTAGGTGCGTTGGACAGAGGAGATCAAGGCGAACCTATTGGTGGTGGCGCCGCTATCTAATGGTCACCAGAAATGCATCGGTGACAAGCTTCTGTGGCGGCCGACGGCGGTGCTCAACGAAACTAGGCCTACGGTGAGAATTAGCAAACGAGAATGGTATCCAGAGATGCGTAAGCTTACCCTGATGACGATAGAGAGGTCGACGAGGCTTGGGGAGGCGTGACAACGACGAATCGACGATAATGGCCACGATGGCCGAGGAAAAGGAATGCTCGATTTCACATGATTCTCGGCGAGCGGGCTTCCGTGCTTGGTCCTAGGTGAGTAAGTCCACGATGGTGCATCCAACGGTGGCTACCACGAGGTGAGGGGTGGTCGGATTTGGCTGGAACGACGAACTCCGACGAACTAGGGTTTTGGGTGAGGAAGGATAATGGGTATATAGAACGAGATAGAATATGAGATAGGTATGAGAAGATATAGGAGGATGCGGCGATCTTATATACTCCCTCCAGGGACGGCGGCATGCATCATAGCGCGGCGGTTGATCGACGGCGGAGCTTCGGCCAGCGAGCTGCTTCCAGTAGGCGAGGTAGACGATGAATTAGTTTTTGCAAAAAAAACCCTGGCGCTTCTTTTCCCTCAACCTGCAGTCCCTCTTTGGTCCCACCTGACAGCCAGAGATGAGAACGAGGTGGGCTGGTTACTGGGCCTTTGTGGGCTGCACAGGGCGATAGGTTAGCAGATATGAGTTGGGTCACGGCCAGGATTTGTTTTTTTATTTGTTTTCCTTTTTTATATTTTCTGTTTTACTTTCAGATTTGAATTTTCCTTATTTGGTTTGAATTCTCCTCATAGAATTGATTTGCTGGATGATTATAGTATTAGTAAAGTATATTAAGGTTCTTTTATGAGTTTGCCATATAATGGTATTATTTCTATATTTGTTTTCTATCAAAACCCTTTTTATATTATGTAAAAACCCTTATTATAAATTTTTCTTTCTACATTAAACCATGGCTTTATTATATAATATTTCTTATTTGTTTATAAAACTTAACTCTAGTTGACTCATAATTTGAATAGAAATTTTTATGCATATAATGATTGTATATCATTATTTGATGTATGAACTATAAAAGAAATTAATATGGTTATTACTACTTCCATTAACTTGGAAAATGGCAATGTATATTCTCTATTACGATGAACAAATAAGTTTAGGGTTTGAATTAGAAGTGCTTACCCTAGAGTTTAGGATTCTTAATGTTACTTATATTCCCTTATTGATGTGGGTAATGGTTTAATAACTAAGCATATTGTATTCTGTTTGTGATATTTGATGTCATTACCTTTTAAAATATAAATTTATACCTAGAATGTTTTATAGAAAGGAATAGATAAGTATACTTTTAAGCACATATAATGTTGATGGTTGGAATTGACAAAGATGTGCTTTTGTAATTTGCTATAGGGAAATATTCCTATTAAGTGGTATAGAAATAAGATGAGGAATTCTTAATATGAAATGGACATTATACTTGGTTTTAAGATTTAAAGTTGATTGTTTACCAAGAATTACTATCTTCCATAATTCATAATTCTAGACTTCTTATTAAGGAATTCCTTTCCTAGATATACTACCTTTTCCTATCTATAATCATTAACATGATGAGCTTTACTTCATAAAAATATTCTTATTCACTGATTAACCTTCTAAACTCATGGATGAATCCAATGAGTTTGATACTAAAGCATTTCATAACTTCCTCGTATCCTTGCTTGGTTGTATCTACTACTCTACTGTTGATAGCCTTCCGTCCAACAAGTAGTTCCTTCAAACTCTACTCATAATCTTCCTTAATCATTCATCACTAATATATCTCTAATAGTTGTATGCATCCAACTACCTTTCTCTAAAGTTTACTATCCTTTAAGATGAATAACACTACTTCCATAACTCTATGCTACACTAGCTTTAATTGAATCCTGCTTTTTTACATTTACTCTAATAACTTATACTCCAACCTCACATTATATTAATGTGACTAGTCATGGCTAACCTAGGATAATATATTTAGACTAGGGTTTAATCATGTTCTACCCACCAATGTCACTTATACTAAATATAAGCATTCAATATTGGTGGCTAAAGCATCACCATTATAATCCTTTAATCATTTATTGCTGAAGTCCTTAGTTGGCTAAGCAAGGCTTTATCAATACTACTTTTCAATTGTATTGAAATTATCTTCTTAGTATTTCATATTGGATTAAGATTATTCATGGATTATGCCCACTTGGTCTAATGGAATTACTACTAGTAACTATCTTCAGGGTTTATCCTTGTAATCTTCTTAACCACCATATAATTAGATGATATAAATAATTCTTCTATTTATTTAGGAGTGATTTAGCTCCCTCAATTATCCTATGGATTGGATTCTCTTCCTTCATTCCCATCCTATAGATGATTTCTAAAACTAACATTACTATTTACCTCTTCTTAGCAGTTTCTTTAGAGACACATAAATGTAAGCTATGTTATGGTTAAGAGTTAATAGATTGAGATCTGATGAATCATTAGTTGATTTCTCAACATTGATGAACAATAGATAAAGGAAATATAACTCAATAGAGATGATAAGGATTGATATGGAAGGAAAAATATATGGTGAATGATATAAACTTAGTTTCCTTCCTACTCAATCTTACTTAAGAAGTAGGGTTAGGTTTTACCATGATACTCATGGTATATGCAGATGAGATTTAGATATAGTTGTTACTTTCTTATTATTTGTGTTATATCCTTAACCTGATACTCATGAGTGATTATAATGAATACTATGATATGATCACCTAAGGATCAAATATAAATTATAATGTATTAGAGTTTAACTTTTATTACATTTGATCTACCCTTAGATAAATCTCCCTTTCCCAAAATAAGGTTTTAGCTAAGGTCATATTGAAAATTATTGCAGTCAACTTGATGATCTACTTCAATTCCATCAAGTTAAGAGAAGCTTCAATCACTTTGACAAGTTTTGTTCAAAAGCGCGAAAATTATTTGGATTTTCTATGCATGAATGCAATGCACACATCTGGGTTCATCTTATTTCTAGGTTGTAATGCTGGGATGTTACAGAATCTCCCCCTTAAAATAAACCTCATCCTCGAAGTTCACAAACTCTCACGTTTTGGAGTAAAGAATGGACTTGTAGTGGTTGCTACTGTAAGTTCCCTCCCTTTATAAAGGTAAGGATCCTTGTGCTTGCAATGCTAGTCCCTGGATCAATGCTAGCATCCACAGTTTAAGATGAAGTACACAGAAACAAAGGTCATTATTACATATCATTCCAGAGACAAACATAGTCTTTTACAAACTCCATGGCCATAGGCCTAATACAAGAGTTCAAATATAGAATAAGATAAATAAGTCTTCATCTTCATGTGCCACAGGCAAGCATGTTGAGTGTAGAATCATAACCCCTGATCATCATTAGAATAACCTGCAACATCACAAGTTACAGCCACAGTGTGTCAATACATTGGAATAGTATTGGCAAGTGGTACCTTAGTAGAATATTAGCAGTCTAGGTACTATATGCATTTTGGCTAAGTGTAGCTTAGGCTTGCTTTGCTCAAAATAGGTTTTACCTATCAGTTGAAAACACTAAGTTTTTCTTTGACAAAACTTTCCCAAGGAACCACCATTAGACATTGGTGAACCTTACCCTTGTTCAACCACAAGTTTTAACTTAGAAATTAGGGTGAGGAGATTCTTGATAGCTTCCATGTCTTGATGCTCAAGTTGTCCTTTACCAGGGACATGGCTAAGTACTTAGATTCTTCCATCTGCAGAGGTTGTGCACTTTCCCCACAAGACTTGATTTTCACCAAGACAGGACCTTTCAGAAGCCTTCCCTTAGACCAAATGGATGCGTTCCAACCTATCATCCCACTACCACCAACTGTCCAAATGGCTAAGTTATTGCAACCTATGTGATCCAGGCAGAGTCCATATTGCCATGTGGCTGCACTAGAAGCTTCTTAACATTTGGCATCTCAAATCCCTTTGTTCCTGGGTGGCTTTCCACAAGTGAGATACAAAAGGTAAACCATAGAAATGGGCCTTGTGTAACCACTCAACACAAACCATTCTTTCCATTCCACCCGGGTGTTTCATTCACTTAGTTGTTTTATTAAGCAAAACACAAGTCCAAAGACTTAGAAATATTTTCACATAACATGAATATATAACCACCCTTGGTTGCTACTATCTAGGCTAAGCATGGCAGTGATAAGCATCTTAACTTAGAAATTGCTAGCAATTCTACAACTACTAGGATTTCCCAAGCATAGCATATAGATCAAAATATTCATGCAAGTCCTATACAAAATATTTCTAGTGCATAATTAAAAAACATAGGAATAAAATCATGAAGCACCACTTGCCTTGGTAGTTTGGGGAGTGGCAACAATCTTCACAATCATAATCACTATTTGCACCAAAATCTACACATAAAATAATGGCACCAAAATCACATACAAAATATATATACAAACAAAAATATATGAATGCATGCAAATGCCATGTGATTATTTTTCTACACGAAACAAGACAAGTGAACAGTACTGAAACAAAACAAGTCCAAGATATTCAAAATAAACCTTATTTGATCCTTAAAACATTTTTCAAATAATTTATATAATCAAAATAAGCCTACATAAGTTTCTGCATAAACAACCATTTTACAGACGCAAAATATTAAACACATTGCATAAACAAATAGGATTTTCTCTCCTGATTCCAGTGATATAAAATTTGCAAAATTTGAACATGGGAATCAAAGGATATGAATTTTACAAGTTTGAATCACTAATAGATATAAATTATGTTTTTAAATCAAAGAACTAGCCACGCGGTGCTCTCCGATTCGTCGGTACCGTTTCGCGCGGATCGACTAGCATGGATCACACGATCTAAATGAAATCGCACGGCCAGATCTGTCCCGTACCCCTTCGTTTAAGTGATCTATCTAACGCGTTGGATCTGGATCTAACGGCTCGCGATCATGCGACCAAAGTCTGGCAGCGCTAGCGACGGCGACGGCTCTGTCAGAGACGTTGCCGACGATCTAGGTCGCGCGGGATAGGGGGAGTTAGCTCACCGAGTTCGCCGTGCATTGTTGATGCTTAGGGTATGCTTGGTTGGCGAAGGGGCGCTCGAGGTCGACGGAGATTGCTCGCCGGAGTCGCTGTTGTCGTCGGGTGTGTGTTGCTGGAGACGGTGGCGACACTATGGTTCATGCTAAGGCACGAGAGAGATGGCGTTAGATGCATGCAGACGAGGCGAGTGTGTGAGTATGAACGAGAGAGGGAGGCACGGTCAGTACAAACCAGGAGAGCTCGTCGGAGTTTGCGGCTGCGTCGGGCACTTGCGGTCGTCGTTGGCAAGGCTTCGGATAGTCCTAGCACGCACCAGTGTAGTTAGAAGATGCGCAAGGTTGCTGCGATCATACTGGCAGGATTAGAAGGCAAGGGGCGATGAGTGCTCACCGGAATCGCACGCCGGAGTGGCTCGGTACCGCGGCGGTGCAAGCGATATTGTGGGCAGCCTGGTGGCGGAGTGGGGGCGCTAAGTGAGGGGAAATGGTCGCAGAGGGGTGGAGATTAAATAGCCGGAGCAGGGGCAAGAATTACGCGCGGCATCAATGGGATTGAAGAGCATTTGCGTCGGGAGGAAACGGCCACGGCGGCGCTGGTCGCAGGCGAGATTTGGGGATGACGGGGTGACGTGGCTGTGGGGCCCAGTTGTCAGCGAGGGGGTGGGCGCGAGCGCGGTGAGAAAACAGAGGAAAAGGGAGGACCCGGATGGGTTGTTTTGCTTGCTGGGCTGGAATTGTGGCGCCAGGCCCAGTTTGATTTCTAATTTCCTTTTCTTTTTCTATATTGAATTTTATGAATCTTTTTCAAATGAAATCAAGTGCATTTGAATTCCAAACTTTTCTGGATTTTTGTAAAGTGTAAACCTCATAATATTGGACATAAAACCTTGCTGTCTCATTAGACTAGCTTGGTCTTTTTGAAAAATCAAAATAAACAGCGCCTTAGCACATGATTTGAATAGGTTTTGAAAATGGTTTAAACCATATTTGTTTTGTAAATTTTGTCCAAGCTTTAACACTCAACCAATCCAACTTAAGAGCAAACAAAACTTGGTTTAAAACAATTATTCTCTCACTTGAGAGTGGCATTGGATCAATGCTTGTTTACATAAAATAACAAGCACCCAAATGCTTCTATTTTCTTGAGATGAGTTTGAAATTGATCCCCTAAATGACATGCATGCATGAATGATATGCAATCTTTGAAAACATGATTTTAGGGATGTTACAAATCTAACCCCCTTAAGGTGAATCTCGCCCTCGAGATTCGGGTTGGCTAGCAAATAGGTGAGGGTGGTCTTTCCGAAGATCATCTTCTCTTTCCCATGTTGCTTCTTCTTCGGAATGATGGTTCCATTAAACTTTGCAGAATTTGATAGTCTTCGTCCGAGTAACTCTTTCTGCAGTCTCAAGAATCTTGATAGGTTTCTCCTCGTAAGAGAGATCACTCTCCAATTGGACCTCCTCCAAAGGTATAGTATCCTTCAAAGAAGTCTCTTCCATTTCTGGATGGCATTTCTTTTGTAACATCCCTAAAATCATGTTTCAAACTCATGCATATCATCCATGCATCCATGATCATGTAGAGTTCATTTCAAAACAAATCAATTCAAAAACAGGAGCATATGAGCTCATTATTTTATGTGATAAGCATTTAATCAAATGCTACTCTCCAATGTGAAATTATTGTTCATTGAACCAAACCTTGTTGTCTTATTGCCCTTAGATTGTATTGCTAGATTGCTAGGATTTAAACCAAAGTTTCAAAACAAATATGATTTGAAAAACCAATTTCAAAACCTATTTAAAACTAGTGCTATGGCACTGCTTATTTTATTTTATTCCATGTGACCATGCCAATTCAAAGTGACCACTTGGTTTTGTGCCCAGATTTGTGAGTGTTGCACTATACAAAAATCCTGAAAAGATTTGAATTCAAACAGCTTTTGAAATCATTTGAATTTGATTCCTGAAATTGCAAACAGAAAAAGAAAAGGAGAAAAGAAATAGAAAAGGGCCGGCGCCACCTTTCTAGCCCAACAACAAAATCAGCCCACTAAGCCCACTCGGGTTCCCCTTCTCTCTCTCACTCGCAAACAAACCCGCCAATTCATCGATCACCGACCCCACCTCCTCTCTGTTTCACTCGCTGGCAAGTGGACCCTGCGACCACGTCGTCGTCGTCTTCAATCACGCGCGGCCGAGATGCTCGCTCCGCCGTTACCTCGCTGCAGTCACTGCGAGCTTAATTGCCATTGATTCTGCGCGTAATCACCGCCCCCTCCTGCCTACTTAATCCCCTCTGCACCACGAGCATTTCCCCTAACATAGCGCCACCACTCTGCCACCAGGCTGCCCGTATTCGCCCTTGCACCGCCGCAGACAGAACCCTCTCCGGCGACCAATCCTGGTAAACTCCGTGCGCCCCTTCCTCTCTGGTTCATGCGAACAGCCTCGCAACCTCCTTGCGCTCCTACTGACACCTCTAGTTCATCCTATACTGCCCTAGGTCGTCGACTTCATCAAGCACTGCAAGCTCCCGACGACGTCTTCAACTCCGGCGACTAAATTCGGTGAGCCCCATGTTCCCCTTCGCCTCTGTTTCACACGAGCGTGATCGCCGTAGCCTTGCGCACCCCCTGATGCCTTTGATTCGTGCTAGGGTGACCCGGAGCGCCGCCAACGACTTTGTCACCAAACGCCCGACGCTGTCTTCAACTCCGACGAGCCCGTGCCGCCGTGTCTGTGTGCCCCTTGTCAAGTCGTCGCCACGTCGAGCTTCAGTACACCATCGCGACTCTGGTAAGCACCTCCAACGACCCCAGAGCACCCTGTAGCCACCGCGCCGCCGTATACAGAGCCGCCGCCACCAGTCGTCGCCGCTAGCGCCTCCAGAGTGTGGTCGTTTGGTCGCGCACCGTTGGATCCAGATCTGACGGGCTAGATAGAACACTTAAACGAAGGGGTACGAGTAGATCTGGGCCATGCAGATTAAGTTAGATCTAACGGCTTGTTTGCGTGATCTTGAGCGAACCGGTACGCACCAATCAGAACGTGACGCGTGGCTAGGGTTTAGATTTAAAATCAGAATTTGAATCTATTAGATGTTTAAACTTGTTTTAATCATAACTTTTGATTCCCACGTTCAAATTTGACAAATTTTATATCATTGGAATCAGGAGAGAAAGCCCTTTCAAAATATGCAATGTGTTTAATGTTTTGTTTCTGTTAAAATGGTTTTAATCACAGAAACATGTGTAGGACTATTTTTGTGCATATAAATTATTTGGGAAATGTTTTAGTATTCAAATAAAGTTTGTTTGGCAATTTTTGAACTTGTTTATGCACCAATACTGTGAACTTGTCCTTTTGAGTTTAGAAAATCATCACATATCATATTGCATGCATCCATATATTTTTGCTTGTATTTATTTTGTATGTGATTTGGTGCTATCATTTTATGTGTAGATTTTGGTGCAAATAGTGATTGTGATTGTGAGGATTGTTGCTCCCCCAACTACCAAGGCAAGTGGTGCTTCATGATATTTTTATCCCTATATTTCCTACCATGCATTAGAAATATTTTGCTAGTCTTGCATGGTTATATTTTGGTTATATGCTATGCTTGGGAAAACCTAGTAGTTGTAGAATTGCTAGAAATTTCTAAGTTAAGATGCTTATCTATGCCATGCTTAGCCTAGCTAGTAGCAACCAAGGGTGGTGAATTATTCATGCTATGATAAAAATATTTCTAAGTCTTTGGACTTGTGTTTTTACTTAATAAAAACAACTAAGTGAATGAATCACCTGGGTGGAATGGTTGTGAATGGGTTATGTTGAGTGGTTACACAAGGCCCATTTCTATGGTTTACCTTGTGTATCTCACTTGTGGAAAGCCACCCAGGAACAAAGGGATTCAAGAGGCCAAATGTTAAGAAGCTTCTAGTGCAACCACTTGGCAATATGGGCTCTGCCTGGATCATATAGGTTGCAATAACTTAGCCATTTGGATAGTTGGCGGTAGTGGGATGATAGGTTGGAGCGCGTCCATTTGGTCTAAGGGAAGGCTTCTGAAAGGTCCTGTCTTGGTGAAAGTCAAGTCTTGTGGGGAAAGTGGACAACCTCTGCAGATATAAGAATCTAAGTACTTAGCCAAGTCCATGGTAATGGACAACTCGAGAATCAAGACATGGAAGCTATCAAGAATCTCCTCATCCCAATTTCTAAGTAAAACTTGTGGGTGAACAAGGGTGAAGGACCCCAATGTCTATTGGTGGTTCCTTGGGAAAAGATTTTACAAAGAAAAACTTAGTGTTTCAACTAATAGGCAAAACCTATTTTGAGCAAAGCAAGCCTAAGCTAAACTTAGCCAAATTGCATATGGTATCTATGTAAGAGGTCCCAACCTTTAATAAGGTAGAGATCCCTGTGTTTACAATGCTAGTCCCTGGATCAATAGCTAGCATCCACAGTTAAGATGTAATATCAAGAAACAAAGGTCATAATACAACTTTATAACCAGGAATAAAATAATTCATTACATCTTACATAGCTCATTTGGCTATCTCATTACAATGCAGCAGAATAACTATATAGCATGGAGTCCTTCATCTTCAAAGTGCCACAGGCAATCATGTTGGTTGTAGTCTTGTAATCCTATTCAACACACTTTACTAACTTCAAACAAACCTGCAACATAATAATTTGCAGCCACAAGGGTCAATACATTTGAATTGTATTGGCAAGTTTCACTACTATGTAGAAATAAGTGGATCCTATCAATACATGCATATTTGGATAAGTAGGGTTTAGGCTCATTTGCAAAAAGCAATATAATTTTATCCTATCATTTCAAAATATTTTTGATCTTTTGACAATCTTTTTGAACTCCTTGGAAAACTCCAAGTGCTTCTAATCCCTTGTTGACACCATCAAGTTTTACTTTGAGAAATTGGAATGTTGAGATCTTCCATAGCTTCAGGCCTTAGTTGCTCAGTGTTGTCCATAACCGGGGACACGGCTAAGTACTTAGAATTTGATCTTCTGCAGAAGTTGTACACTTTACCCACGTGACACAATCTTATCTTGATGCCACCAGTGGCCACTGGATAAGTACTCACCAAGATGGAGTACTGGCAGATTGAGAATGTGACAAAGTCTTTCCATAGGAGTCCTCCCAATACACAATGCTAGCTTGTCATCCAGGCACCAATGTAGGGTTTCAAGTTCCCTTACATAATTCTAGTTAACCTGAAGATGCCAATGCATGGGTCTTCCACTATGTAGTTGACTAAGCCAGAGCCCATTTAGCATGTGGTCGTACACGGAAGCCAACATCACGAGAAACATGTTCAATCTCTAAGTCCCTGGGTGGTTTTCTTCTAGTGCACATACAAAAGGAGATAGCCATATAAACATGGTTCCTTTTGTTGCCACCTTGTCCAACCTTGAGTATCCTTGTCCACCCAGGTGGTTCATTGAGTACTTGTTTTATTATATAAAACATATATCTTTTCAACACTTCATATATTCATAACATGTATCCCATCCCAATATATAGAGCAGGGCTAAGCATACTACAACTACAATGTTTCCACTAAGGAATATATAAGGGTATCCTATTAGGATTTAGCATAGCATAAAAATATAGTAGTCCTTATCATGCATGTTTCAAAAATCCACTAAGTGTAATGAAAATAGTAGGACTTGGATGATAGTGTCACTTGCCTTAGTAGTTGGTGGTGTTGGTACACTCTTCGCAATAACACACTTGACAATCAACACAATCTATCAAGCAAAACAACCAAGACAAAACATACACAAGATCAACACTAATGGCAACACAAAAATCATGCAAAGTATGCAAACATGCAAGATGGAAATTTTTATTGTACAAATTTTTATAACAAGGTTCTGAACATTACTAAGTGATTTCTGAACATTTTATATTTTCAAGATTACAAATGTAACCATTTGCGCAATTGTAGCAATTAGCAACATTTTCTAACAGTTGGAAAGTATGTTCTCACTAAATAATTTCCATGGTATTATTATAATATAATAAAATTATTTTTTCTCTTACTGTACAGGGGGTTCAATATACAACCATTTGCAAAAGGATTCACTTAAAAATAATTTACACAACAATTTTTATACTCAAAATAGTCCACAAATGGTTCTGTATAAAACGTGATTTTAACAGACTCAAAAATACCGAATTATGGGTCCACTGTGTTCTACTCGTTTTTGTGAATCCATAGACATATTATTTGCTAAATTTGGATATACAGAACTAAAGATATAATTTTTATGGTGAAAATGACCAATTAAACCATTTAATTTATAAATCAAATTTTTGTACAGTGAATAAGTAATATTATTGCATAAATGGATTCTACAGAATCTCAGATTTTCAGGGATACCAAATTTATAATTTTTGGACTTCTAAATCTTTTTCTATGAATTATACAAGTTCATACTAAAATCTGGAAAAGTCAAACTTGGGAATTGACTGAAATTGACTTTGACTAATGTGACTAAGTTGACTGTTGAGTACGCTGATATCATGATGATGTCAGATTTGACTACATAAAAAGTTGCTCGGATGGAAAAACTTTCTACATGAAAGTTGTAGATAACAACTAGATTTATCTACTGTTTAAAGGAAATTGTGTTTGGAGCAACGAGGTGGGCGTAAAATGGATTATACCTTCTAAGATCTGAATCGTTGACCGCGTTTTTCTCTCTGCTTGATGAACGAAATGAGGTGAAACCAGCGGGAATGGAACCGCCTTGACGAGGGGAACAACTTCCGTCTTCAAGCCGCCGCGATCCGAGGTCGTCTTGAAGGTCTATTTTGGTGGAGAAGATTGGGAAGAATTTTGGACGAAAATGGAGGTATGATGAGTTGAAAACTTTGAACTTTCCTGTAGTGGGGTTTATATAGGAGGGGGTGGGGGCTGGATTAAAGGAGATTAAAGAGGTAGAGGAATTAGAGGGTATTTAGTGCAATTTAGGAGGGCAATTGAAAGTCATTTAAGAGCATTAGATACAAATATGAAGACCAAGTGCTCCCTCCTTCACACGTACCTAGGTGGTAGCCTCATGCCGATCGGCCTGGTTGGGCCGGCCCATTTTGGCTGGCCTGGCCGGCCACTTTTTTTTATATTTTTTTCTATTTCTTAATTCTTTCATAACTTTTGTTTTAGAGCTTTGAATTTACCGATTCAAATTTCTGCGGGTTCGTAAATTCATGGTCAATATTTTAGGACATAAATTTTATATATTTGGAAATATTTAATTTTCTCAATTATTAATTAGTTAATTATTATACGATTGCATGTGTGCAATATTGGCCTAGTTGTAGGGCAATATATTTGGAATGACTTGGATTCTTTCCTTATTTAAATTTGATTCGATTTAGTTCCACCTTACATGGATAACCCATGAATTAAAGTTTAAAAATATGAGAGGATAATTTTATAAAATCTTAAAATAGCTCACATAAGCTATGGTGCTTATTTTAAAACGAGACTCTTTGCTTTTATTTTTGGTTCAAAAAAAAACAAAGGTTGTTTGAAAAATGTAAATGAAGTAGTTGAGATGTATTGATGGTTTTTGGTTGAGAACATTCCTCAAGATTAAAAATAGATTTTCAAATACAGGAAGTTTGTGAAAAAGATTTTGAAGGGGAACCTTACAAATTAAAATTTTGAAGTAGAGGAGATATATGGATAATCTTGATGCTTTGATCTTAGGGTTTTTGTTAAATGCTATTTTTATTTTAAGGAGTACCTCTTTTGGGGGGGAAACTTTTGTAATAGTTTAAAAGGTTTTAATGTTTCCAATTAGAAGCAAAATGTTTCTTTTCCCCATAAATTTCATTCTTTATTTATTTTTTTATTTCTTTTTCACATTTCAAAATTTGGAAAATTTTGGGATGTGACAATCTAGGCCACCAAAATTATACTAAGGTATCACTTGCCAATACTATTCCAATGTATTAACCCATTGTGGCTGTAACTTGTGATGTTGCAGGTTATTCTGATGAGGATTAGGAGTCATGAGTCTACACTCAACATGTTTGCCTGTGGCACATGAAGATGAAGACTTGTTATCTATTTACCTATTTAAACTCTTGTACTAGGCTTGTGGCCTTGGAGTTGTAAAGACTATGTTTGTCTCTGGAATGACTGTAATAATGACCTTTGTTTCTGTGTACTTGATCTTAAACTGTGGATGCTAGAATTGATCCAGGGACTAGCATTGCAATAACAGGGATCCTTTACCTTTATAAAGGGAGGGATCTTACAGATGGTATCAGAGCACTGTGTTGCCTGTAGGATTATGACCCTAGGATTGGAAAACCACTAAGGAAAATTTTTTAACAACTTCCACACTTGTCTTTTCTTCTCGTGAACTTTTCTAATCTTCTTTCTCATCTCTATTTGTAGATGAACTCCATCAACGAAGCCGTGAATAAGGGACCACTCATGACAATGACTTTGGAATGTGAGACAGAGTTTCCCAAGGCTCTCAAGGACCTCATGGTTGCAATGGGAATACATGGTGCAACTGTGTACAAAGGTTTTCCTGTGATGGATGAAGGAGTTGAGTACTGGTGGGTGCAACTTCACTTGTATAAAAACAAGGAGGACAACCACAAGGACTCAGGATTCTGCATGGTCACCAACACAATGATGCACACTACATTCTTTGATTCAGCAAGGGATACAGCTTGGAGGGCCATCAAAGAACTTGGTGATAGAATCAAGTGCAAAATTCTCAACATTCAGAATGATCTTAAGGAAGAAAAGAAGCATGCCCAAGAGTTAGAGGCTACCAACCAAAGCCTAAGGAAGTACATCATAGACTTAGAAATGGGTGATCTAGACAAACAGATTGCCTCTAGCGATGCCCTTTTAGCCAACTTGGCAAGTGAGATGGAGTTGTAAGCGTACTTTGTTAATTGGACCACCACACTTATCATTTTATTTTCCAAAATGTTTTTTAAAATAAGTTGAACCTTGGTTGTTTGTAATGGATCCATGTATGCCACTTGTGTGTTTGTCAAAGTTATGTTTGTGATGCCTTGTCTTGTGTTTTGTCTTAAATTGTGTTGATTCTAACTTTTTTCTGTCTTATTAAATAGATGCCTAATGTTACTATCAGCACTGTTGAGGAGTTCCAAGGAACTTGTTTTGGTCCTCGTATTATTGAGCTCACTACTTTGCTCAATCTCCCTCTTCCTACCATCATGGTGCTTCCCCTCACCAAGTTTGAGAGGAAAGACCTTTGGGGCTTCAAGGTCAATCAACCCGGATGCCAGACTGAGCCTACCACGGAGGCTATCATCTTCAAGCTCATGCACAATGACAAGGAGAGAGGCCTAGAGGTAGTCATGCAGGACCTGATTGGACGTCTGTTAGGGAGACACTCTTGACAGGTTAGAGGTACTCACTTCCACGCCTTCGGTAGACGTGATGAGGATGGTGAGGCCATTTACTTCGAGGATACTTCGAGGGAGATGGCAGAGCCAATTCGTCTATATCTCCAGGACTTAGAGGTTCTTCTTAGGCACGTGGACACTGATAAGACCAATGTCATGATTAGCAATGACGAACTCTAGGTGCAGCTTCATGAGAAGGACAAGCTCTTCGCGGAGCAAGATGAGATAGTCAAGGAGATGGAGGCAAAGTTCGAGAGTCAGGACAGAAAGTTCAAGAGTCAAGAGAAGCGAGTCCAAGACAGGAACAAGAGGATTCGGGACATGACTTCAGAACTGGAGGCCAAGGACTTCGAGCTCGAGCATCAGCAGACTGTAATTGAGAGGCTTCGTTCCCAGAAGAGGGCTCTCAAAGCCAAAGTAGAGACCTTGACCACCAATGTCGAGGAATACAAGACCGCTATGGAGAATGCAGGTCTTACCTTTGTTGAGGAGGAGGTTGATGCCGAGGAGTAGTTATGACTACTCATTTATCATCTATTTATCATACTTTTTATTGAGTCGCAATGACCATCCAACATGTGGATGGCTTGCTATTGGTGTGTTTACTTTGCAAACTTGTCGTTTATGTTGTTGAACTTTTATTTTTGTGATGCATGTTTGGTGATTGTTTATGTGATGTATTGTGCATGATAGCATCTATGGGTATCTCATTCCTATCTCTATTGAACAAACCACAGATGCCTCCCCGTCGTGCCAATCCCAACCCCAACAACAACAACATCACCCCTGAGATGCAGCAAATTATGACAGCTCAAACTCAGCTGATGCAGATGATGACTATGTTCATCCAGAACCAGAACAACAACAACAACAACAACAACAACAACAACAACAACAACAACACAACAACAACAACAACCCACCGGGTTTTGACATGCTTACCAGGTTCTTGAGATTGAGGCCAGCAAAGTTCTATTTTTCAAATGATAAGGAAAAATCTATTTTTGAGCAATGCAAGCCTCAACTCTACTTAGCCAAAAGCATATAGATGATAGACTCCACTATACTACCATAGTATCACTTGCCAATACAATTCAAATGTATTGACCCTTGTGGCTGTAACTTGTATGTTGTAGGTTTGTTTGATATTAGTGAAGTTATTGATTAGGATTACAAGTCTACAACCAACATGTCTGCCTGTGGCACTTTGAAGATGAAGGACCCCATGCTTATAAATAATCTGCTGCAATGGAATGTAATAGCCAAATGAGCTATGTAAGATGTAATAAATTATGTTATTCCTGGTTATAAAGTTGTACTATGACCTTTGTATCTTGATATTACATCTTAACTGTGGATGCTAGCTATTGATCTAGGGACTAGCATTGTAAACACAGGGGACTTTACCTTATTAAAGGTTGGGACCTCCACAGATGGTATCAGAGCATTGTGTTGCCTGTAAGATTTGTAACCCTAGGATTGGACAAAACCCTTAGAAAAATAGGAGTTGTATTTGTTCCAAAAACTTATTTACAAACAATCTTGTAAACTCTTTCCTCAACTATTTTAGTTTTGATTCTACATCTCATCTATTTCAAACTTGATGGAAACACCTACCCCATGACCAAAGACTTCACCATGTGCAAAGGACTTCTTCAACTCTAAGGACTTCAACATCTTCAACTCTAATGACTTCAACATCTTCAGCATTTTCACCAAGGACTTCAATCTTGGGAATCACTAAGGACAAGTGAGACAAGAAATCATGCTCAAGATTTGGAGACTAAAGAAACACAACTTAGAAGGAGCCATCAACACCTTTGAAGTTTTTGTGACCAATTTTTTTCCCAAGGAAACCATGACCTCATGTAAGAAGAATCAACCAAGAAGGATGGAAAGATCACAAGTGAACCATATAGATGGACCACCATATTTTAGTTTAAGACAAACCCACCAACTTATGTGGTGTAACAAAAATATTTTTGGTTGCCTAAAAATATGCTTGAAACTTGTTGTTTGAGTGGAATGTTTGTTTGTAATTGCTTGCACATTGCTTGTGTGAATTGTGATGTGTGTGATTATAATTATTCCCTTAGAGATATTTTGCCTATTCTAATCTCAAATCAACCCAAACAGATGACTTCTCCAAGAGACTCCAACATCAAGGTTAATGACAACAACAACAACTAAGAGGACAACATGAGAGAACTTATAGCAACCAAAACCAGTTGAGCCAAGAGACAACTCAGCTTTTAGCCAACAACAATGGACTAGACCCAACCATACAAAGGATTTTGAAACTTCAATCCCAATTGTTGCAAGGATTGGTTACTCAAATGATCAACATGGGAGAAAACTTTTCCCAAAGAGCTAATGACAACAAGGATGACAAAGATGTTATTCTAGAAGGAACCCAAACATGCAATATTTGTAGAGACAAGGATAATACATGCAAGGAGCATGAAGATCAATGCCCCAAGAAGAGAGAAAGATTTCCCACCTTTGAGGTGAGGAATGAAGAACATGAACTAGAAGAACTCCTAGCTTTGGAGAGACCCAAGAAGAAGAAGAAGAAGAAGAAATCCCCAACCCTAACAAGAAGGATATTACTCAAGTGCAATGTTACAATTGCAAAGAGATGGGACACTATGCCAATGAATGCCCAGAAAAGAAGAAGAACCAAAGAAACAAACAAGAGGCAATGATACCAAAGGAAAAGAAAGATATCAGCCAAGTGATGTGTTTCCAATGCAAGGAACTAGGCCACTATGCAAACTTCTGTCCAGAAAAGATGAAGCACAATATAAACCAGCCTATGAAGGATCTCAGCTTTGTCACATGTTTCAAGTGTGAAAACAAAGGACACTATGCAGATGTTTGCCTAGAGAAGTTTCCTGAGGGTGGTAGTACCCTAGAAGGCCAATATGTAATTTAGTTGGAAAATTTTTAAGGGTGGTAGTACCCTAGATGCTTTGAGCCAATTTGTAACCCTAGCCTTCCCAAATCTCGGACGAGATTTATTTTAAGGAATTGTCACATCCCAAGATTTTCCAAATCTTGTAATGTGAAAAATAAATGAATAAAATAAAACTTTGTTGATTTTCAGGGTGAGAAGAAACTTTTTGAATCCAATTTGAAACTTTCAAAATCTATTTGGATCAAATAAAATCCTAAAGGGATTTAAAAAGATAAATAAACAATAAAGTTAAAAATATTTAAAATTACTATTTTTGAATCTTTTAATAAAAAGATTTAGTTTTCAAAAGAAAAGGTAGATTTATAAATAAGTATTATTTTATAGAGCCAAATTAAAACTTGGCCAAGCCTTTGAAATAAAATATTTGTATTTGATAAAAATAGTAAAGGTATATTTAAATAAAATAATAAGGATTTAATATCCAAGTTTATTAAAAATAAAAAGGTTTTACTATTTTAATTAAACATCAAAACTTATTATTTTATTTTAAACAAGCTTTCCAAATATTTTATATTTTCAAATAAAACCTACTGAAGTGTTTTGGTTTTATTTTAGATTTCAAAATAAATATTTTAATAAAACAAATCCTATTTGATTTAATAACTAAGGTCCATTTTATTTAATTATTAATGGACCCTAAAATAAAAATGTTATTTTATTTTAAACAAGTTTTCCAAGTATCTTCTATTTTCAAATAAAACCTACTGATTTGGTTTTGATAATATTTAGATTTCAAATGGAGATTTTATTAAATAAATCAAAACCTATTTGAATTAATAATTAAGGTCTATTTTATTTAATTATTAAATAGATCCTAAAAAGAATGAAATTATTACTTTATTTTTGGACTTTGATTTGTGTTGTTAAACAGAGCTAAACTCAATATAAAGTTTAGTGGAAGTTTATTTGATTTGGTTGTTTGATTTGTGATTTGAATTTCAAAACAGAAATTGAATTGGAAAAAGGAAAAAAATTCAGAACAGAAAAAAAATAGAGCAAAGAAGACCCAGCCCAGCTAGCCCAGTCTAGGCCCAACCAGCCCACTCCCTCTCACCCCGCAGAAAAACGCTTCGCACCCAGCAACTCACCCACTCAGCAACTGACTACTGGACCCCGCTTCCCCTCTCTCTCCTTCGCTGACGAAGCGGACCCACGCAGCCAGCTCACCATCTTCTACCTCGCGGTGACCACGCCTCCTCACCGTTTCTGGCCGTTGAAGCCGGTGTAAATTCGTGTTATTGCCTCCATTAATCCCTCACTCGACCACGCCCATTTAAACGCCAGCGTCTCCCTTCCATTTTCCCTCTGTCTCCTCCCCCAAGTGCGCCCCCAGGCTGCCGAATTTCGCTCGACACCGCCCACTGTCCGACGACGCTCCGGCGAGGATTCCAGCAGCCCCACGCCACCCCTTGCCTCCTCGAGCACACAGCTGTCATCCCCATCTCCTGGCGGACCTTCCCGCATCGCCAGCTCACCCGCGCGCGCACCACAACGTCGGCAACAACGACCACCGAGCATCGCCGCCTCCTGCCTCGACTCCGGCGACATCTCCTAGTGAGCCCAGACCACCCCGGGCCCTCTAATGGATACTCTCACACTCTCGACTCTCACACGCGTCTAACGCTGCTCTCCATTTGTCTTAGCGTGCCCTCAGTCGTCGCCTCCGTCATCAACCAGAGCATGCCCGACACCGAGCGAACTCCGGTGAGCAATCTAAGGCAACCACGAGCGCCCCTCAACCCAAGAAGACTACGTTGAGCATCAGCACGTCCTTGCGATCACGGTGAGCCTCTCCTCCTCTTCTCTCGCTTCCTAGAACGACCGGACCACCTCGGACAGAGCGTGCGCTGCTAGTCGTCGCCACCGGCGCCGCCAGCTGATGGTCAAACTCATCTAAGTCGTTAGATCCTGATCCAGTGGACGCGATAGATTGACTTAAACCGAAACGGTACGTGTGATCTGAGATGTGCGATATGACTTAAATCCTATGGTCTGTGTTAGTCAATCCACGCGAAACGTTTTCGACGAATAGGATTAAGACGCGTGGCCAGACTCTGGTTATAAAAACAGATTTGAATCTATTAGATTTGTGATTTTGTAAAATCCATAACTTTAGTTCCACACGTCCAAATTTTGCAAACTTTATATCAATGGAATCAGTGGAACAAGACCTATCCAACCATCCCATTTGTTTAGTAAAAAGCTTCTGGAAAAATGTTTGTTTTTGCAGAAACATTTGTATGCTTGTTTAGATTGTAAAAATTGCTCAAAAATGTTTTTGAGGATAAAATCTTTGGAAAATGGTGTGTTTTGAACCTACTGACCATAGGAAACAAATTGTGGTTTCAAAAATGTATTTGGTGAAACAGCAGAATGATTCTTTCATTTAAAACCATTTCTAGACAAATAAAAATATGGTTTACTTATTAAAAATGGTTTTGGAAGAAAACCTTTGGGAAATGTTTTGTTTTAAACTCTCTGACCCTAAACACAAATTTTTATGGTTTGAAAACATATTTTGTGAACCCTATAGATTAATGCCTTAGTAAAAACATTTCTACACCACATAAAATGATACTTTGTTTTGAAAATGGTTTAGGAAGTGAAATCTTTTGCAAATGACTTTGCCACTTTATTAAATTACCATTAGGTGATTTCAAATGTTTATGTCCCATTAGGAACCACTTTTCCAAATAAAACAATCCTTGGCATGCTTGCATGCATTATCTTGGTTCTATGATTTTATGTGTTGTTTTGCTTGATTGGTAGATTGAGTTTGTGCCTTGCTTGATTGAATTGTAGTGACTTGAAGAGTGTGATTGTTGCAAGGAAAAGGAGTGAACTTATACCCTCTACCAAAAAGGCAAGTGATGCTTCATACTTTTGTCCCATTACTTTCACTATGCATTAGTGATTTCTCTAAGTAAAACTTGCATGGAATTTTGCTAAGTATAAACCATGCTATGGGAAATCCTAGTAGATGAAACCTTAGTAGAAAATTTCCTAAGTTAGTATTCCTACTACTATCAAGCTTAGCTTAGCTAATAGAAAACAAGGGTGGAATATACCTTCATACTATGGAAAAATTTATAAGTCTGAGGACTTGTGTTTTTGTTTAATAAAACAACTAAGTTAATGAATCACCTGGGTGGAATGGTAATTGCTTGGTGGTTTTTTGGTTGAGTGGTTCACAAGGCCCATGTTTATGGTTTACCTTGTGTATCTCACTTGTGGATGGCCACCCAGGAACAAAGAGATTTGAGATGTCAAATGTTGAGAAGCTTCAAGTGCAACCACTTGGCATTATGGGCTCTGCCTGGATCATGTAGGTTGCAAGAACTTAGCCATATGGACAGTTGGTGGTAGGGTTGATAGGTTGGAGCGCGTCCATTTTGGTCTAAGGGAAGGCTTCTGAAAGATCTTGTCTTGGTGAAACCAAGTCTTGTGGGGAAAGTGCACCACCTCTGCAGAGTGTAAAATCTAAGTACTTAGCCATGTCCCTGGAAAAGGACAATTTGAGCATCAAGACATGGAAGCAATCAAGAATCTCATCATCAAAATTTCTAAGTTAAAAACTTGAGGTTGAACAAGGGTTAAAGGATCTTCAATCTTTGATTGGGAGATGCCTTGGGAAAGATTTTGTCAAAGCAAAAACTTAGTATTTTCAAATGATAAGGAAAAATCTATTTTTGAGCAATGCAAGCCTGACCTCCACTTAGCCAAAAGCATATAGATGATAGACTCCATTATACTACCATAGTATCACTTCCCAATACAATTCAAATGTATTGACCCTTGTGGCTGTAACTTGTATGTTGCAGGTTTGTTTGATATTAGTGAAGTTATTGATTAGGATTACAAGTCTACAACCAACATGTCTGCCTGTGGCACTTTGAAGATGAAGGACCCCATGCTTATAAATAATCTGCTGCAATGTAATGTAATAGCCAAATGAGCTATGTAAGATGTAATAAATTATGTTATTCCTGGTTATAAAGTTGTACTATGACCTTTGTATCTTGATATTACATCTTAACTGTGGATGCTAGCTATTGATCCAGGGACTAGCATTGTAAACACAGGGGACTCTACCTTATTAAAGGTTGGGACCTCCACAGGATTGGATGGCTAAGTATGAAGGAGTACTAGATTGTGCTAATCGTACTGTTGCACTCACAACCCCGGAAAAGAAACGGATTAGATTCAAGTCTAACTTTGAATCAAAAGGTAGTAAGCTAAATTCTCTTAAGGGGGTTAGCATAGACAGTGTGCCTATTGTGGGCGAATATCTGGATGTGTTTCCGGAAGAATTACCGGGAATGCCACCAGATAGAGATGTGGAGTTTCTTATTGATTTACTACCAGGATCTGGACCAATAGCAAAGAGACCATACAAGATGTCAGTTGATGAACTGAAAGAACTCAAGAAACAACTTGGAGAACAGTTGCAGAAAGGATTTATTCAACCAAGTTCTTCATCTTGGGGAGCACCAGTTTTGTTTGTGGAAAAGAAAGATAGAAGTCAAAGGTTATGCATAGATTACCGTTCGCTCAATGAGGTGACTATCAAGAACAAATACCCTTTGCCTAGACTCAATGACTTGTTTGATCAGCTAGAAGGAGCTTGTGTGTTCTCAAAGATTGATCTCCGGTCAAGTTATTTCCATCTTAAGATAAGGGAACAAGACATACCTAAGACAGCCTTCACCACAAGATATGGATTATATGAGTATACCGTGATGCCATTTGGTTTGACCAATGCTCCAGCATACTTTATGAATATTATGAACAAAGTGTTCATGGAATTTCTTGATAAGTTTGTTGTCATTTTCATCGATGAAATTTTGATCTACTCCAAGAGCAAAGAAGATCATGAAGGACATCTACGTTTGATACTTGAGAAGCTTAGAGAGCATAAGTTGTATGCCAAATTCAGCAAGTGTGAATTTTGGTTAAATGAAATTGGATTTCTCGGACACATTGTGTCAGGAGATGGTGTAGCAGTTGATCCTGCTAAAGTCTCAGCGGTAACTGAATGGGAATCCCCTAAGTCAGTGAAAGAAGTTCGTAGTTTCCTTGGCTTAGCAGGTTACTACAGAAGGTTCATTGAGAATTTCTCTAAGGTAGCTAAGCCTATGACAGAATTGCTAAAGAAAGACAAGAAATTTGCTTGGTCAGAAGGTTGTAAACTCAGCTTTCAAGAATTGAAGAAGAGACTAGTGCCAGCACCAGTCTTATGTTTGCCAGATTTGGAGAAAGATTTCCAAGTGTATTGTGACGCATCTCATCATGGATTAGGTGCAGTACTTATGCAAGAAGGGAAATTTGTGGCTTATGCCTCGAGACAACTCAAAACTCATGAAGTGAACTACCCTACTCATGATTTAGAGTTAGCCTCTGTTGTCCATGCACTCAAAACATGGAGACACTAACTTTTGGGAAAGCGATGTGAAGTGTTCATAGATCACAAAAGTTTGAAGTATATCTTCACTCAGAAGGAGATTAACATGAGACAAAGAAGATGGCTAGAACTCATCAAGGACTATGATTTGAGTTTGCAATACCACCCCGGTAAAGCAAATGTTGTAGCGGATGCTCTAAGCCGTAAGATTTTTGTGAATGGCCTTACTAAGGGAGAATTGCCAGATGATCTGTGTGCCCAATTTAGAGATCTCAGATTGGAGATTGTGCCTGAAGGACATCTCATGTCTTTGGATGTTCAACCTACCTTGTTGGACAAGATCAAAGAAGCCCAGAAGACTGATAAGGAAATTGAAGAGATTAAAGAAAATATTGGCAAAGGAAAGGCCAAAGTATTCCATGAAGATGAACAGGGTACTTTATGGCATGGAAAATGTATCTGTGTTCCACAAGATCCGGAGCTTCGGAAACTGATTTTACAAGAAGCACATAACTCACCGTATTCCATTCATTCGGGTAACATCAAAATGTACATGGATATGAAGGAAAGATTTTGGTGGAATAATCTCAAGAAAGACATCGCCGAATATATTGCTTTGTGTGATGTATGTAGTAGGGTGAAAGCGGAACATCAGAAACCAGCAGGTTTGCTTCAACCACTACCTATTCCTGATTGGAAGTGGGATAAGATTGGTATGGATTTCATTACCGGTTGCCAAGGACCCGGTCAGGATATGATTCTATTTGGGTAGTAGTGGATCGCCTAACTAAAGTGGCTCATTTCATACCCGTGAAGACAACCTATACAAGTGCTAAGTTAGCCAAGATATATATGAGTAGAATTGTATGTCTACATGGAGTACCCAAGAGTATTGTGTCAGATAGATGAACCCAATTCACTTCTCATTTTTGGAGGCAATTACATGAGTCATTGGGAACGAGGTTGGAATTCAGAACCGCTTTTCATCCTCGATCGATGGATGCATGTAAAGGACTAATCAGATTCTTGAAGATATGTTGAGGGCATGTGCCCTAGACTATGGAGCCAGTTGGGATGAAAGTCTGCCTTACGCAGAATTCTCTTACAATAACAGCTATCAAGCCAGTATTGAGATGGCACCATTTGAGTTTCTCTATGGGAGAAAGTGTACCACCCCATTGCTATGGAATGGTGTGGGAGAAAGAAGCTTGTTCGGACTAGAACTTATCAAAGAGGCTGAAGAGAAAGTCAAGCTAGTTAAGAATAGATTGAAGATAGCACAGTCCCGACAGAAAAGCTACGCAGATCCTAAGCATAGAGAAGTCACCTATGAAGTTGGTGATAGAGTCTATCTTAGAGTATCACCACTTCGTGGAGTGAAGAGGTTTGGTGTCAAAGGTAAATTGGCCCCAAGATATGTTGGACCATTCAAGATTCTGAGTCGCAAAGGAGAAGTTGCTGATGAGATTAAATTGCCAGAGTCTTTGTCAGCCGTTCATAATGTGTTTCATGTGAGTCAGCTTAAGAAATGTCATCCAGAAATGGAAGAAACTTCTTTGAAGGATACTATACCCTTGGAAGAGGTTCAATTGGAGAGTGATCTCACTTATGAAGAGAAACCTATCAAGATTCTTGAGACTACAGAAAGAGTTACTCGAACTAAGACTATCAAGTTCTGCAAAGTTCAATGGAACCATCATTCCGAAGAAGAAGCAACATGGGAAAGAGAAGATGATCTTCGGAAAGACCACCCTCACCTATTTGCTAGCCAATCCGAATCTTGAGGGCGAGATTCACCTTAAGGGGGTTAGATTTGTAACATCCCTAAAATCATGTTTCAAACTCATGCATATCATACATGCATCCATGATCATGTAGAGTTCATTTCAAAACAAATCAATTCAAAAACAGGAGCATATGAGCTCATTATTTTATGTAATAAGCATTTAATCAAATGCTACTCTCCAATGTGAGATTATTGTTCATTGAACCAAACCTTGTTGTCTTATTGCCCTCATATTGTATTGCTAGATTGCTAGGATTTAAACCAAAGTTTCAAAACAAATATGATTTGAAAACCAATTTCAAAACCTATTTAAAACTAGTGCTATGTTACTGCTTATTTTATTTTATTCCAAGTGACCAGGCCAATTCAAAGTGACCACTTGGTTTTGTGCCCAGCTTTGTGAGTGTTGCACTCTACAAAAATCCTGAAAAGATTTGAATTAAAACAGCTTTTGAAATCATTTGAATTTGATTCCTGAAATTGCAAACAGAAAAAAGAAAAGGAGAAAAGAAATAGAAAAGGGTCGGCGCCACCTTTCTAGCCCAACAACAGAATCAGCCCACTAAGCCCACCCGGGTTCCCCCTTCTCTCTCTCACTCGCAGACAAACCCGCCAAGTCACTGACCGCCTGACCCCACCTCCTCTCTGTTTCACTCACCGCAGTGGACCTCGACCACGCCGTCGTTGCCTTCAATCACGCGGCCGAGACGCCGCTTCGCTACCTCACCGCAGTCACTGCAAGCTTAATTGCCATTGATTCTGCGCGTAATCACATCCCCCTCCCGCTACTTAATCCCTCTCGCATCATGAGCATTTCTCACATAGCGCCACCACTCGCCACCAGTCGCTCAGATTCGCCTTGCACCGCCAAGCAGTGTAACCCTCTCCGCGACCAATCGGTAAACTCAGGTGCCCTTCCTCTCTAGTTCATGCGAACAGCCTAGCAACCTCCTTGCGCTCCTACTGACACCTCTAGTTCATCCTATACTGCCCCAGGTCGGACTTCATCAAGCACTGCAAGCTCCCGACGACGTCTTCAACTCCGGCGACTAAATTCGGTGAGCCCCATGTTCCCCTTCGCCTCTGTTTCACACGAGCGTGATCATCGTAGCCTTGCGCACCCCCTGGTGCCTTTTATTCATGCTAGGGTGACCCGGAGCGCCACCAACGACTTCGTCACCGAACGCCCGACGCTGTCTTCAACTCCGACGAGCCCGTGCCGCCGTGTCCGTGCTCCCCTTGTCAAGCCGTCACCACGTCGAGCTTCAATACACCGTCGCGAGTCTGGTAAGAACCTCCGACGACCCTAGAGCCCCCTGTAGCCACCGTGCCGCCGTAGACAGAGCCGCCAGCCATTGGCCGCTAGCGCCGCTAGAGTGTGGTCGTTTGATCGCGCATCGTTGGATCCAGATCTGACGGGCTAGATAGAACACTTAAACGAAGGGGTACGAGTAGATCTGGACCGTGCAGATTAAGTTAGATCTAACGGCTTGTGTGCGTGATCCTGAGCGAACCGGTACGCACCAATCAGAACGTGACGCGTGGCTAGGGTTTAGATTTAAAATCAGAATTTGAATCTATTAGATGTTAAAACTTGTTTTAATCATAACTTTTGATTCCCACGTCCAAATTTGATGAATTTTATATCAATGGAATCAGGAGAGAAAGACCTTTCCAAATATGAAATGTGTTTAATGTTTTGTTTCTGTTAAAATGGTTTTAATCACAGAAACATGTGTAGGACTATTTTTATGCATATAAATTATTTGGGAAATGTTTTAGTATTCAAATAAAGTTTGTTTGGCAAGTTTTGAACTTGTTTATGCACTAATACTGTGAAATTGTCCTTTTGAGTTTAGAAAATCATCACATATCATATTGCATGCATCCATATATTTTTGCTTGTATTTAATTTGTATGTGATTTGGTGTTATCATTTTATGTGTAGATTTTGGTGCAAATAGTGATTGTGATTGTGAGGATTGTTGCTCCCCCAAATACCAAGGCAAGTGGTGCTTCATGATATTTTTATCCCTATGTTTCCTACCATGCATTATAAATATTTTGCTAGTCTTGCATGGTTATATTTTGCTTATATGCTATGCTTGGGAAAACCTAGTAGTTGTAGAATTGCTAGAAATTTCTAAGTTAAGATGCTTATCTATGCCATTCTTAGCCTAGCTAGTAGCAACCAAGGGTGGTGAATTATTCATGCTATGATAAAAATATTTCTAAGTCTTTGGACTTGTGTTTTTACTTAATAAAAACAACTAAGTGAATGAATCACCTAGGTGGAATGGTTGTGAATGGGTTATGTTGAGTGGTTACACAAGGCCCATTTCTATGGTTTACCTTGTGTATCTCACTTGTGGAAAGCCACCCAGGAACAAAGGGATTCAAGAGGCCAAATGTTAAGAAGCTTCTAGTGCAACCACTTGGCAATATGGGCTCTGCTTGGATCATTTAGGTTGCAATAACTTAGCCATTTGGACAGTTGGTGGTAGTGGGATGATAGGTTGTAGCGCGTCCATTTGGTCTAAGGGAAGGCTTCTGAAAGGTCCTGTCTTGGTGAAAATCAAGTCTTGTGGGGAAAGTGCACAACCTCTGCAGATGGAAGAATCTAAGTACTTAGCCAAGTCCATGGTAATGGACAACTTGAGCATCAAGACATGGAAGCTATCAAGAATCTCCTCATCCCAATTTCTAAGTAAAACTTGTGGGTGAACAAGGGTGAAGGACCCCAATGTCTATTGGTGGTTCCTTGGGAAAAGATTTTACAAAGAAAAACTTAGTGTTTCAACTAATAGGCAAAACCTATTTTGAGAAAAGCAAGCCTAAGCTACACTTAGCCAAATTGCATATGGTATCTAGTCCACCAAAATTATACTAAGGTATCACTTGCCAATACTATTCCAATGTATTGACCCACTGTGGCTGTAACTTGTGATGTTGCAGGTGATTCTGATGAGGATTAGGAGTCATGAGTCTACACTCAACTTGTTTGCAAAATTCGAAGAGTAAAAAGTTACCTCCGATCATTTAGCGATTATTTAGATTTTCAAAATTCGAAGAGTAAAAAGTTACGGTCAAAAGACCGTTTTTTCCTGCAGAAAAAAATAGAGGGCAACTTACCCATAGCGCACCACCACCTAGTGCGCCACGGATAAGCTTGGGCGGGATTCAAATTTGAATCACCACCCCGCCCACCTACCTTTCCCCTCCCCCTTTTCCCTCTCCCTTTTCCTTTCCTTTCTCCTTCTTCCTTCTCCCTTCTCCTTCTCCTTCCTTCTCCTTCTCCTCTCCTTGAAGTGACGGTGCGACGACGGCCTCCTCCTCCTCTCCTTGCAGTGACGGTGGTGCGGCGGCGGCGCAAAGGCGGCCTCCTCCTCTCCTTGCAGTGACGGCGACGTCCGACCTCCCTTCCTCCCTCTCTTCCTCCCTCTCTTCCTCCATCTCTTCCTCCATCTCTTCCTTCCTCCCTCTCTTACTTCCTCTCTTCCTCCATCTCTTCCTTCCTCCATCTCTTCCTACCTTCCATTCTCCAACCACACCCTTCCTACCACCTCGACGCCGGCGAGGACTAGAGCGGCCAAGGCCTCCTGCACCTCCCTGCCACGGCCATGCTCCGATGAGGTGACACGACTGAGGCGGCGATGCACGGACCCGATTGCTTTTGCAATTCAAAATGAGGGTGTTTTTTGCATTTTTTTGTTTTTCAAAAAACACATCCGTGGCGCACCCTGTACCCCTACCCATGGCGCACCTGGTAGTGCGCCACGCCTATCTCAATATAACCGTGACGCACAAGGTAGTGCGCCACGGCTAGGAGATAGTCGTAGCACGAGGCCCGTGGCGCACCCCTAGTGCGCCACAGATGTTGTTTACAGGTGCGCCACGAATAGGCGTTTTCCTAGTAGTGACAGGCAAGCATGTTGAGTGTAGACTCATAACCCCTAATCATCATCAGAATAACCTGCAACATCACAAGTTACAGCCACAGTGTGTCAATACATTGGAATAGTATTGGCAAGTGGTACCTTAGTAGAATATTAGCAGTCTAGGTACTATATGCATTTTGGCTAAGTGTAGCTTAGGCTTGCTTTGCTCAAAATAAGTTTTACCTATCAGTTGAAAACACTAAGTTTTTTGACAAAACTTTCCCAAGGAACCACCAATAGACATTGGTGAACCTTACCCTTGTTCAACCACAAGTTTTAACTTAGAAATTGGGATGAGGAGATTCTTGATAGCTTCCATGTCTTGATGCTCAAGTTGTCCAATACCAGGGACATGGCTAAATACTTAGATTCTTCCATCTGCAGAGGTTGTGCACTTTCCCCACAAGACTTGATTTTCACCAAGACAGGACCTTTCAGAAGCCTTCCCTTAGACCAAATGGACGCGTTCCAACCTATCATCCCACTACCACCAACTGTCCAAATGGCTAAGTTATTGCAACATATGTGATCCAGACAGAGCCCATATTGCCATGTGGCTGCACTAGAAGCTCCTTAACTTTTGGCATCTCAAATTCCTTTGTTCCTGGGTGGCTTTCCACAAGTGAGATACAAAAGTTAAACCATATAAATGGGCCTTGTGTAACCACTCAACACAAACCATTCTTTCCATTCCACCCAGGTGTTTCATTCACTTAGTTATTTTATTAAGCAAAACACAAGTCCAAAGACTTAGAAATATTTTCACATAACATGAATATATAACCACCCTTGGTTGCTACTAGCTAGGCTAAGCATGGCAGTGATAAGCACCTTAACTTAGAAATTCCTAGCAATTCTACAACTACTAGGATTTCCCAAGCATAGCATATAGATCAAAATATTTATGCAAGTCCTATATAAAATATTTCTAGTGCATAATTGAAAAACATAGGAATAAAATCATGAAGCACTACTTGCCTTGGTAGTTTGGGGAGTAGCAACAATCTTCACAATCACAATCACTATTTGCACCAAAATCTACACATAAAATAATGGCACCAAAATCACATACAAAATATATATACAAACAAAAATATATGAATGCATGCAAATGCCATGTGATGATTTTTCTACACGAAACAAGACAAGTGAACAGTACTGAAACAAAACAAGTCCAAGATATTCAAAATAAACCTTATTTGATCCTTAAAACATTTTTCAAATAATTTATATAATCAAAATAAGCCTACATAAGTTTCTGCATAAACAACCATTTTTACAGAGGCAAAATATTAAACACATTGCATAAACAGATAGGATTTTCTCTCCTGATTCCAATGATATAAAATTTGCAAAATTTGAACGTGGGAATCAAAAGATATGAATTTTACAAGTTTGAATCACTAATAGATATAAATTCTGTTTTTAAAACAAAGAACTAGCCACGCGGCGCTCTCTAATTCGTCGGTACCGTTTCGCGCGGATCGACTAGCGTGGACCGCACGATCTAAATGAAATCGCACAGCCAGATCTGTCTCGTACCCCTTCGTTTAAGTGATCTATCTAACGCGTTGGATCTGGATCTAACGGCTCGCAATCAAGCGACCAAAGTCTCGCGGCGCTAGCGGCGGCGAGTGGCGGCGGCGGCTCTATCAGAGACATTGCCGACGATCTAGGTCGCGTGGGAGAGGGGGAGTTAGCTCACCGAGTTCGCCGTGCATTTCTGATGCTTAGGGTATGCTTGGTTGGCGAAGGGGCGCTCGAGGTCGACAGAGATTGCTCGTCGGAGTCGCTGCTATCGTCGGGTGTGTGCTGCTGGAGACGGTGGCGACGCTACGGTTCACGCTAAGGCACAAGAGAGATGGCGTTAGATGCGTGCAGACGAGGCGAGTGTGTGAGTATGAACGAGAGAGGGAGGCGCGGTCAGTACAAACCAGGAGAGCTCGTCAGAGTTTGCGGCTGCGTCGGGCTGTTGCGGTCGTCGTCGTTGGCGAGGCTCTAGATAGTCCTAGCACGCACCAGTGTAGTTAGAAGATGCGCAAGGTTGTTGCGATCATGCTGGCAAGATTAGAAGGCAAGGGGCGATGAGTGCTCACCGGAATCACACGCCGGAGTGGCTCGGTACCACGATGGTGCAAGCGATATTGTGGGCAGCCTGGTGGCGGAGTGGGGGCGCTAAGTGAGGGGAAATGGTCACAGAGGGGTGGAGATTAAATAGCTGGAGCAGGGGCGAGAATTACGCGCGGCATCAATGGGAATGAAGAGCATTTGTATCGGGCGGAAACGGCCGCGGCGGCGCTGGTCGCAGGCGAGATTTGGGGACGACGGGGTGACGTGGCTGCGGGGCCCAGTTGTCAGCGAGGGGGTGTGTGCGAGCGCGGTGAGAAAACAGAGGGAAAGGGAGGACCCGGGTGGGCTGTTTTGCTTGCTGGGCTGGAATGGTGGCGCCAGGCCCAGTTTGATTTCTAATTTCCTTTTCTTTTTCTATATTGAATTTCAGGAATCTTTTTCAAATGAAATCAAGTGCATTTGAATTCCAAACTTTTTCTGGATTTTTGTAAAGTGTAAACCTCATAATATTGGACATAAAACCTTGCTGTCTCATTAGAATAGCTTGGTCTTTTTGAAAAATCAAAATAAATAGTGCCTTAGCACATGATTTGAATAGGTTTTGAAAATGGTTTAAACCATATTTGTTTTGTAAATTTTGTCCAAGCTTTAACACTCAACCAATCCAACTTAAGAGAAAACAAAACTTGGTTTAAAACAATTATTCTCTCACTTGAGAGTGGCATTGGATCAATGCTTGTTTACATAAAATAACAAGCACCCAAATGCTTCTGTTTTCTTGAGATGAGTTTGAAATTGATCCCCTAAATGACATGCATGCATGAATGATATGCAATCTTTGAAAACATGATTTTAGGGATGTTACAGCTACATTTCTCCATTCCATGATGACCTTAAATGTAATTATTTGTGGTATTCTATAACCTGATTAGATATCCTAATCCAATTCTTTTATTTAATCATTAGATTTTATTACTATGTTAAATATAGTCTAGAGGGTTTCACTAAAACAAGTTTTAAGTTTCTACATGCCCGTGTTGGTTGTTAGAAAACTATATTTCTATTTTTGTCATGGTATAGTTGATACTGGTACTCCTTCCCAGATTGGATTTGAGCTCATTTAGTCCATACCCGTTGGAATTTCTTATTCTCAATACTTGCCCAATTGGGTGTTCTCTATTACTTCTTAAGGTTTACGTAAGAATTGTTTCTTCTAGAATTAGTCGGTTTGGATTAAACTTTTATCACCTTCAAGCTTTTACCTTATTAAGTTTTTAGATAATCCTTCATTATTACCTATAGTACTTCTTCAACTTTCATTTATAATGTTTGCTCTCCCCCTTAGGGTTTACTAATAATCTTTAAATTGTATATATAACATTTATTGGCTTTATAACTAGAATGTTGGTCTCTGTTCAGTTTATATTTTACCTATTTAGGTTCCGATAAAAGATTGTACAGTGTATCCACATAATTGTGGATCTCCGAAAGAAATCTTTCAACATTATATGTCGTACTTACTATTGGACATTTTCGCTGGGATAAATCTGACTTTGCGAAGCATCTCGAAACACGATCGCCTTAAATGTTTGTACTTCCTTAGGTATTATTTAACTTCAGGACAAATTTTATGCTCTTTATGCAACTTTTAAGAAGATCTGGTTAACTATGTTAACCAAATACCAGCTGTGGACAAAATACCAACTGTGGATCAGAATACCGACTAGGGATTAAGTACCAAAGGAGGATCATTTTAGGTTGTATGGACTACCCTACTGTTTCCGACCTACTACTGACATTCTCTCTGAATTGTTAGAGCTTTCCTAGCATTTTTCTCCACAACTTCATCTTTGTACTAATTCATGATGCTTCCATGAACTAGGGATTACTATTTTATTAACTTCGTAACAATACTGCTTACTTTGAATGGGCCTTAAGTTTATTATTTCTTGTTGCTCCATACACCTTCTATACTAATCTTCCTTCTCATAGCTGGCTAAGAATGATCTATGCTTGAGCTATCCTCCAAATAACGTTAATTCTCCTTATATTTTACTTCCTCCTTTAAGTAAGTCTTCGTCCTGATTTTTGGAACTCGTCACTCCCTTACACGAATTCCCATTTCTATCTAGGTCTATAACATCAAGTAATAACTGGGTGTTACATCATGCATTTGCACACCTAATTAAACTTCATGTACAGATCTAGTCAATCAAGAAAATTCAAGAAAATCCAGAAGTCGATAAACAACAAAACATATACCATGTATTATACATAGGTTTTAAATAATTTACAAATGTACTAGATGTTCCAACGGTTTGCTCCTCACCTATTTACACAACTATCTTACAAGAAATTCTTGTTCTTGTGGGTATAACCTCACTTATTTCGGCAAACCTTTCAAACTACAATACGCATTACCCTCTATGTATATTATTCAAGCACTCATCCCTTGGGATGTCGTTCCTTTCTTACTTTCATCTTCCTCTAGTGCTTCCTGGAATTCCGTCCATGATGACGTGAAGTCCTACGACTACCTTCTGGACATTAAGAGCATCCAGGAGGTGCATATTCTTGATTAGAAGTACCGAGACTGATGTCATTGAAAAATGACTAGAGTTGGCGTAATCTTCCACCGAATATTCCTAGTTTTTCGGCAACGATTCCTCATAGTAAGTTGGCTCCTTAGATTTTTCTTGGATCCAGTCGTACATATTGGTATAGTAGCTATCGGAATACTCTTCTAATTCGATTGGATTAGTATCACCCCCATATGGTCCATAAGGCTCTCTAAGGTTATATTTGGTCTCTTCTTCAATACCCGTATCACAAGGTATAGGATTTCCTATGGTTCCACCTTGAGATTCTACTTCCCATCCATACTTGTTTGGCTCAGGGTTATTTGGAATAACTTTCTCCATTCCTGTTGTTCGGAGTTATATTTGGTCCATAGGTCTTCAGGTGGCTTGAAGTCATTTTGGTAATAGGCATAATTTTCTGAGTTTGGATCATCAAACTCAGTTTCCTCATACACTTCTCCAGAAGGTATGTATTTAGGATGCCTAGCTTCTTTATCTAGCTTCTTCCTATGAGCCATTTCTTTATCAGGATCAGTAAAATCCTTAATGACCGGATCCAGTTCCTGGACTAAGACTTGGTGCGTGTTATGATAAGTGTTTAACAAAGACCGATAACGATCCATATACTCTACAGCTAGAGTAGGTTCAGTTTGGACTAGAGTAGAGTAATCTAACTCATGCTCTGGGTTTGAGGTTTCATGAGGTATAATGGTGTAAGTACTACCTTCTAGAGCTTGGGATTTTTGTTCCCGGATCATGGTTATGGCTGCTGCTACGGCAATCTGGTATGCAGATGCCATGCACCTTGCCTCTCCTTATGGCATATCTCCCTTAAGTCCTAACTTCTTGGGTAGCATGATCATGACACGGTATTTAGCTAATACCTTCCCATCACAGTAACTGTAAATCTTGACGAAAAGTCTTGATTCACATTCCAAACTCCATAGAAGTTGGCGGAGATTATCAGTCCAATCCCCTCCATAGTAATTCAATGTCCTCTTCATCACTTGAACATTCCAGGGTGGATATCGAGGTGCCATGTGGAACTATAGATAAGAAATTATCATCAGTCACATAGAGTTAAAACTCTTGGGTTACGATCGTAATTACAATCATACGGAAGAGTTATCACACTAGTAACATAACAGGATTATCCTCAAGTGAATATCCCTCATATCACTAGAGAACTCTTTATTATTGCTAGGATGTGTCCTACAGGTTCTACCCATTTACTAGGTTTCCAACCTAAGGTCAAAGCATATGCTCTGATACCAACTGCGGTGACCCAGCATACCACTGCATGATGTAGTATACTATAGTCGTTGACATAACACTAATGAAACACTGTTCACTAGTATTACATCCCTCAGAATGGCACAATGTAAACACATGGGTCCAATACATGGCTAAAGGTTACAACTCACTCTTTACACAAGATCCAGAGAACACTCTAGGTTAAAGAGAGAGAAAGAACTTCTTACAGAGAAGCATCAAAGATAAACAACGCAAGAACTATTATACTATTAGAACTAGTAGTTTAACTAAGGAATTGGCATTGCTGCTATTGCAATACACTACAGAATTAGGTTATTTGGCTAGGAATGATACTCCTATCTAATCAGTAACTTCGTCTTCACTTGAGTTGATGCATATGTTAACTTCCTTGACTTCATTGAAGAGCTTTAGCTTTGGATGATGAGTCCTGGAGCATAACTTAATGTAGATGTTGTCTATCCCGGCTTCAAATCTAGCAAGGGTTAAGAAGATACTTTGAGTACGAGTGTACTCAGCAAATTCACTAGAAAAGGAGTGTTTGATGCACTATAACTACAGCCACAGACCGTAGGTCGTAGGCAATGCAAGTTTTCATAAACATTTCTTCAAAGGTTGGTTTTATTCTAAAAAGCTATGTCCGTCAGCCTTCACGGGTTTACCAGAACTTTCATGGAGTTCGTTTCCCGCAGCGTTCGCAGCTCCTTCCCAAAACAGGGAGTAACAAGTTATAGTTCTTACACTCTGCAGAGGTGCATTACTTTTCCCATGAGTGATCAACTCGTTACACAAACGGGCACCTTACCCGTCCACAATTCCATGTTGTGGGGCCCGGTAGATGATCCAAGCCAATCACTGCCCTCTCTGCGACCTCATATGTCTGCACGATCCTTTAGGCTGGCTCATCTTTGTTAAGCCACCTTTCGGGCAGGCAAAAACCCTAATGAGTTCCCGAAGACTCTATGACCTGGTGCTGCCCTGGCAAGTGCCATATTAAATGGTCCATCCACTAAACACCATCCATAGATAATATAGACACCAAAAGTGTGGGGCGTAAGGGTGCCCACCCATATGTTGGATTCACAAAAGGAATCACAACGTCATGTTAAGGTCGTCTTGCCTCCATACAAGAGGAAAAGGATACAGCTGACTTCTCCGTCCCATTCCAAATCTCATGGTTAACGCGTAATATACGGCGCAATAATCACTGACGACATTGGTTGTTAAGTCCTAGATATTATGTTCCTTTATCACCGGAACTTTTATAGTAAGTTATTACCTCATGGTAATAACTTATAATCACATTATTATGAAAATAGTTTTTTTGGACCTTTTCAAATGCAGGTGATGTCCACATTGGATTTATAAAATACTTTACAGAAAATAACCAAAGGACATGAGCAAGTGTGAACTTGCCTTTTGTGATTGCAATATTATGCACTCACAGTCTTCGAGTTAGTATAAGATCCAAAATCTGAAATCAGCATCATTGGTCCGATAAGGACTAATGTTTAAAGAGGTAATATGCTTTTATGCATAAGTAATGTGATGCATGTTATAAACGTGAATCCTGGGGATAACGTTGTTCTAGGGTTTGGATTCCGGAAATGGTTACTTTAGAATGTGTTGTTCTTTTAGATAAGTTTCACACCTATGCTTCTTATTAGGACTTGTGAGTGTGTGTGAACAGCACATATTTATGCAGCAATAAAATATATATCTATGAAATGCTATTCAAAATTGTTTACACTTTAATAGTTTATCTCCAAACTTTACTTTATAAGTAGAGTCACTTATAATAGCTTAAGTGTTATTGCTCCTAGGTATACGAGTGAAGTATGAAGTAATGTGATCTTGTTTATTTGTCATATATTGTTTGAAGTGGCAAAATGAATAACTTTTGAAGAAAAGATTCCTTTTCTAAAGTCTAAACAATGTTTGTGGTTAGTTAGTGGTGGTCGATGTTATTTGTGCTTGCTTGAATAGTTTGGGATTGAGATGCTTTATAACTTAACTATTTCATACCAAAGTTAACTATAAAACATCTAACAATGTTTAGTGTTATATTTAGATTCTTGTAAACTAAAGTTAACTTTAAAATAAAGATAGTTTGAAAGTAGAATGCTTATAACCTTTGTACATGGTGTACTTGGTAATGTTGCCTTAAGGTTACTTAAGAATGGTTATTCTTCTATTTAAGTAGTGGTCTCTTAATTTTGTAGTGAAACAAGATTTCTTGTTTCTTTATAAAGGTATGATTATGGTTTGCGGATAAATAAATAGTACTAGTGCCTACTCATGAATTATCTTTGGATTTAATCCATTATAAGGTTATATTTGATTGATATATCATTCTGGAAGATTTTATAATTATTAAAGATCTTTTTAGCATATAATTTATTTATTTATTTAGTAGAAGTATAATTCAATATAATAGTATTTCTAATGTTTTGAATGATTATGACTTATTACAATATTCAAGAATAATACTTATTTATTAGACTTTATTGACTAATTTTAGAAATATTAACAAGTTTTATTTACCCTTATATGAACTAAGTAATTAAGTTTAAATTGAGTTATTAAAATATTTGAATTTTTTGTAACTCAAAAGTGGGGAATTATATTTTTGACATGTAGATATTATTTTTGTGATTATTTTGGTATATTATATTTATTTTTGTGATTTATAAATAATAAATATGATTTTTACAATTCTTATTACTTTATAATTACTTCACAAATAAGAAATATTTAGTTAACTGAAATAATAATACATGATTATAGTTTTTAAAGTATTGTTTTTATTTTTCCAATATTTTTGGTATTTATTTATATTCTTAACATTTACCATTTTTAAAATATGAATTATCAAAGTTTTATTACTTTTAAAACCTTTATTAAATAATATTTATTTAAATAATAATTTTAAGTTGTAGATTTTATTTTTCTACAAATTTTCATATATTATACACATTTTTCTGAATTATAATTCAAAAGTTATAGATTTAACAAGTTTTAATCATTTTATTTAATTTCTGAAATATGTATATTTGTATTTATTTCTTTTATTCTTTCTTAAACAGGAAATAACTTTTTACACCGCGCCTACACCTAGCCTGAGTCACTGACCAGTGGGCCCATGGCCACCTCAGCGCACAGCTTATAGAAAATACATTTGTTACCGACTGATTGGCTACCCCCAGTCAATGACATATGGACCCTGGGTCACGTCACATGCCACGCTAGCAAAGACTGGTCAAACTAGCTGACGTGGTTCGAACCTGACGTAGGCATGACGTCATATGGTTTGATCCTCACTAGTTGAGGATCGATCGATCTAGTGCTCGCGCGGGGCTGTGGCTAGGTGTGTTGGACAGAGGAGATCAAGGCGAACCTATTGGTGGTGGCGCCGCTATCTAATGGTCACCGTAAATGCATCGGCAACAAGCTTCTACGGCGGCTGACGGCGGTGTTCAACGAAACTAGGCCTACGGTGAGAATTAGCAAATGAGAATGGTGTCCAGAGATGCGTAAGCTTACCCTGATGATGATAGAGAGGTCGAGGAGGCTTGGGGAGAGGTTACGACGGCGAATCGACGATAATGGACACGGCGGCTGAGGAAAAGGAATGCTCGATTTCACATGATTCCCGGCGAGCGGGCTTCCGTGCTTGGTCCTAGGTGAGTAAGTCCACGACGACGCGTACAACGGTGGCTACCACGAGGCAAGGGGTGGTCGGATTTGGCTGGAACGATGAACTCCGACGAACTAGGGTTTCGGGTGAGGAAGGAAAATGGGTCTAGAGAACGAGATAGAAGATGAGATGGGTATGAGAAGATAGAGTAGGACGCGGAGATCTTATCTACTCCCTCCAGGGATGGTGGCACGCATCGTAGCGTGGCGGTTGATCGACGGTGGAGCTCGGGCCAGCGAGCTGCTTCCAGTAGGCAAGGTAGACGACGAAGTCGTTTTTGCAGAAAACCCCCTGGTGCTTCTTTTCCCTCAACCCACAGTCCCTCTTTGGTCCCACCTGTCAGCCAGAGATGAAACAAGCTGGGCTAGTTACTGGGCCTTTGTGGGCTGCACAGGGCGATAGGTTAGCAGATATGAGTTGGGTCACGGCCAGGATTTGTTTTTCTATTTGTTTTCCTTTTTTCTATTTTCTGTTTTATTTTAGATTTGAATTTTCCTTATTTGGTTTGAATTCTCCTCATAGAATTGATTTGCTGGATGATTATAGTATTAATAAAGTATATTAAGGTTCTTTTATGAGTTTGCCATATAATGGTATTATTTCTTTATTTGTTTTCTATCAAAAACCTTTTTATATTATGTAAAAACCCTTATTATAAATTTTTCTTTCTATATTAAACCATGGCTTTATTATATAATATTTCTTATTTGTTTATAAAACTTAACTCTAGTTGACTCATAATTGGAATAGAAAATTTTATGTATATAATGATTGTATATCATTATTTGATGTATGAACTATAAAAGAAATTAATATGGTTATTTCTAATTCCATTAACTTGGAAAATGGCAATGTATATACTCTATTATGATGAACAAAGAAGTTTATGGTTTGAATTAGAAGTGCTTACCCCTAGAGTTTAGGATTCTTAATTTTACTTATATTCCCTTATTGATGTGAGTAAAGGTTTAATAACTAAGCATATTGTATTCTGTTTGTGATATTTGATGTCATTAACTTTTAAAATATAAAGTTATACCTAGAATGTTTTATATAAAGGAATAGATAAGTATACTTTTAAGCACATATAATGTTGATGGTTGGAATTGACAAAGATGTGCTTATGTAATTTGTTATAGGGAAATATTCCTATTAAGTGATATAGATATAAGATGAGGAATTCTCAATATGAAATGGATATTATACTTGGTTTTAAGATTTAAAGTTGATTGTTTACCAAGAATTACTATCTTCCATAATTCATAATTCTAGACTTCTTATTAAGGAATTCCTTTCCTAGATATACTACCTTTTCCTATCTATCATCATGATTAACATGATGAGCTTTACTTCATAAAAATATTCGTATTCACTGATTAACCTTCTAAACTCATGGATGAATACAATGAGTTTGATACTAAAGCATTTCTTAACTTCCTCATATCCTTGCTTGGTTGTATCTACTACTCTACTGTTGATAGCCTTCCATCCAACAAGTAGTTCCTTCAAACTCTACTCATAATCTTCCTTAATCATTCATCACTAATATATCTCTAATAGTTGTATGCATCCAACTACCTTTCTCTAAAGTTTACTATCCTTTAAGATGAATAACACTACTTCCATAACTCTATGCTACACTGGCTTTAATTGAATCCTGCTTTTTTACATTTACTATAATAACTTATACTCCAACCTCACATTATATTAATGTGACTAGTCATGGCTAACCTAGGATAATATATTTAGACTAGGGTTTAATCATGTTCTACCCACCAATGTCACTTATACTAAATATAAGCATTCAATATTGGTGGCTAAAGCATCACCATTATAATCCTTTAATCATTTATTGCTTAAGTCCTTAGTTGGCTAAGCAAGGCTTTATCAATACTACTTTTCAATTGTATTGAAATTATCTTCTTAGTATTTCATACTGGATTAAGATTATTCATGGATTATGCCCACGTTGTCTAATGGAATTACTACTAGTAACTATCTTTAGGGTTTGTCCTTGTAATCTTCTTAACCACCATATAATTAGATGATATAAATAATTCTTCTATTTATTTAGGAGTGATTTAGCTCCCTCAATTATCCTATGGATTGGATTCTCTTGCTTCATTCCCATCCTATAGATGATTTCTAAAACTAACATTACTATTTACCTCTTCTTAGCAGTTTCTTTATAGACACATAAATGTAAGCTATGTTATGGTTAAGAGTTAATAGATTGAGATCTGATGAATCATTAGTTGATTTCTCAACATTGATGAACAACAGATAAAGGAATATAACTCAATAGAGATGATAAGGATTGATATGGAAGGAAAAATATATGGTGAACGATCTAAACTTAGTTTCTTTCCTACTCAATCTTACTTAAGAAGTAGGGTTAGGTTTTACCATGATACTCATGGTATATGCAGATGAGATTAAGATATAGTTGTTACTTTCTTATTATTTGTGTTATATCCTTAACCTGATACTCATGAGTGATTATAATGAATACTATGATATGATCACCTAAGGATCAAATATAAATTATAATGTATTAGAGTTTAACTTTTATTACATTTGATCTACTCTTAGATCAAATCTCCCTTTCCCAAAATAAGTTTTTAGCAACGGTCATATTGAAACTTATCGCAGTCAACTTGATGATCTACTTCAATTCCATCAAGTTAAGAGAAGCTTCAATCACTTTGACAAGTTTTGTTCAAAAGCGAAAATTATTCGATTTTCTATGCATGAATGCAATGCACACATCTGGTTCAGCTTATTTCTAGGTTGTAATGCTGGGATGTTACAGTACTCCTCCATAACACCAAAGACAAAAGTATTTGTCGCTTAGAACGTCAAGTTTCTGGAGAAGAAATTTTCCGTGAAAAGTTAAGTGGGAGGACAATAGAACTTTGATAAGGTTAAAAGAACCTTAGCTATATGTGCAAAGTTTCACAGCGCATAAAAGTGTTAGGAGGCAAGAATAATGCTCATGGCTCACGTGCCTCAAAGTTTGTGGTCACGGAGGTCTAGGTTCGTATTGAACCTAGTAGGTTGGGTAAACAATCAAATACTAGTATTTGAAAGTGGATCATTGTTATTTGATAATGATGAACCGACTATATGCAAAGAAGCGATGATCGGCCCTGGCTCCATCACATGGCTTTAAGCCATAGAATCCGTGATAGTTCCATACACGAGAAATCAAGCTTTGAACTTGAAAGACCCTCGAGAAAGGTGTAAGACATTATAGTCATGTTTGGATCTATAAAGAAATAGACATGAATGTTTCACATCTATCAAAATGGTCGACATGTTGGGAAAGAGTTCACAACAATGTTCAAAGGTTGACTATGACAAAATTTGATCTTTCATAGCGATATTTAGTCTAGACATATTAATGTAGCAACCACTACATATAATTTTGTTATGTGGTAGTTGAATAAACAAAACAAGTTCTTCTAATAGAATTGTTACCTAGGACGTGTGCATAACACGGTCCATAGGGTTTTGTTAATTCAAAGGATGCTAAAATGCGTATGCAAACTACAATGGTTGAAGTGAGCATCACGGAGTTGGAACCTTCACCATGATGAAACTGTTTAAAAGGTTTAAATTCATCAGAGACGATGAAGATGCTTGCATTTGCAAGAAATTAAGTGGGAGTGCTAAGACATCATATGGATCAAGATCAAACATGATATGGTGATGGATAACAATCTGAACATAAATAATAATCCAATGGTTCCACTCACAAGCATTAACTACAATAGTAATCAACACTGGGAAAGTTCCCCTAGAACTATGCAAGTATTTAACACAATTGTTACAGCGGGATGGAGTGGTGATGATGGTACTGGTGGAGATGATGGTGTTGATGATGATGATGATGATCCCTATGAAGGCTAGCTTGATGATGGTGTTGATGGCGACGATCTCCCCTCTCCGGGAAGGAATTTCCCCAGCAGAAATCTGTCTGCCGGAGAGCTCTTTCTCTCGGTGTTTTAGGCCCTATAGAGGCGGCCGAATCTTTCTGTGGTTGCTCCCCGTGTTTAAGGGTTTCGAGGAGAAGATATAGGCGATAGGGCGGAGCCAGAGGTGGGCCAGGTGGGCCACACCCCCTGTAGGCGCGACCTAGGGGTGGCCGGCGCCTAGGGGTGTGGCCCCCCTATGGCCCATCTCCTCCTCCCCTTCTAGCTTTCTTCGTCTTCTGGGAAAACTATGATTTTCCATAATTTTTCTCGTATTTTTCTGATCTTCGCGAAATTGCATCAAAACAGCTCTTTTTCTCCGGCAGTTCATCCTCCAAGAATCATCCAACATGCAAAAACATATGAAAATACATAAGTAACACCTCTTAATAAGAAATATATCAATGAATAGAGTCAAATTATGATATAGAGTGGTGATGCAAAATGGATGTATCAACTCCCCCCAAGCTTAGACCTTCGCTTGTCCCCAAGCGAAAACTGAGCTCAATAAACATGTCCACAAGTTTATGGAGTGAAGTGTCGATAAAAGGATACAGACAAGAAGCATCGCACTTACCATTACACAACTCATAGAAGAAAGCAACTCACCATTATATAACTTAGCTTGCAACAAGTACATGAGTCACAATAGAGATGCATAAAGATAAATCATAATTGGAATTGGCAAACTTTGTTCTTGGTCAGAGAACAGCTGGCAAACAATTTAACAAAAAGCTTTTGTAGAAGTTTTCACAACAAGAGTACTCTTTGCTCAAACAAAAAGGTTTTTCACAATGATGACTTCTAAAGTAATACTCAATAGATAAGAGTCTTGTGAAAACAAGGAAGATAAGAACATGGTTGAATAAATCATCATATGAATGCTTGAAACACAACAACTCAAATGCTTGCTGGAGATAGAGAGAAAAAAACTTTACTGACTCAACTTAGAAATAGAAGAAAGGCCCTTCATAGAGGGAAGCAGGGATTTCAAGTCATAAAGAGCTTCCAAAAGATTATGGTACTTACTAGATTTGAGCCCTCATTGCCCCTATCATAAGCATCTTGAGGTGATTAAGGTTAAAGTGAACAAGTATGGAGTATATGCTTGACGAAATATAAGTTGGCAATCTCATGTCCCTTGAGTACGAGGGCTGCTCCTCATGCTACTAAACTTTAGTTAACGGTAAGTTCTTGTCATTGTAAGTACATGTGTATCATAAAGAACCGCCAATGGGGTACCCCTTGCACATGATACAGGAGCTATCCCATAATCAAAATGACAAGGCAAGCAGACAGTGAGCATCTCAGCAATCTTTTTATTTTCTATTTGCAAAGGTTTTTATTGAGGATGCTTCACAGATTGCTGACTATGGTTATGCTACAAGTTTCCACCATGATTAGGTATGGATTAGGCTAGCGGCCTAGGCGTTTCTCTAACACACATACATAACTTCATGGACTTACAAGCTCCCCTTTTATTTCACACCGATGACATCCGCAAACAAAAGAGAATGATATCAACTGGATAAGTATCCGTAAGTGTTGAAAGTGTTCATCGTGACAACATGGATCTGCTAATCCCAACGTATAGATGCAATCATATACAACTTCGATGACGCAATGGTTCAAGTTTATTAGGGGCAAGAAAATAAGGTGTGCCATCAAGTTCGTGAGAGCTTTACTAACCAGTTTTCACATAAGAAAATAATTTTTAATTTGAAAGATAGATGAAGCTTGAGAATTTGCTTGGAATAGCAATAATGCTAATAGATAGATATGGTGTACACAAATGGCACATGTTTGGTTCAAAGGGGTTGGATGCATGAGAAGTAGTCCTTCTCAAAACAGGTTTTTGGCTAGCAAGACTCGGTAGCAAGCAAAAGAGTTGAAAGAAACAATAAAATATACAAGTAATAAAGCCAAACATGCAATCTTACTTGAAGACATAAAATATCTTAAATAAAGAATACTAAGCTTATGAGCCAATCAAGAAGAAAATAAATGATACAAAATACCTGTAAGCTTTTTCTCTTTTCCTTTCAAACCTCAAAAGTGTTGATTTGACCAGAGCTCGGTTTGCCAAAACCAATTTAGATCTACTTGATGCTCCCAAATTGATGCCAATACTAATCAACAAGATCAATCATATAATAGAGATTACAAACTAAAATAAGAAGTGCAAAAAGTAAAAGATTAAACTTCTCATTAATATTCCATAAAGGCACTCACACCAAGGGATACATAGATAATCAACTAAAGGAGAGATACTTCCACAATGCAAACCAACCTATAAGATAACTTCTCTACCAAAGATATGAATCCACTAAAAGGTAAAATATAAAAGATAATGATGTGATACCGCGGCACTCCCCCAAGCTTGGAACAAGCCAAGGGGATGACAAACCTGATGATGAATTACTCCTTCGGTGGCGGTGGTGTTCTCTTGATAAGCTCCTAAATCAGTTTCCTTGAATCCTCAATCTCGAAGGTCATAGTAGGAATCAACTCCGAATTTTTCTCAATGTGGTTCATGATCATATCGGACCGAGAGTCCTAGTCTTTGCTATTCTTGCCCCACTCTTCCTTCTTAGTGTGTTCCTTCCCTGCATGGTTAGAGCGAGGCAGATCCCAAGCCGGGGCAAGTTCCCTTTGGCCACCTGTTGGTATTGTTGCTCATGTATAAGAGTATGGAAGGGATTCTTGGTACGTGGAGGAGGTGACCGTGGAGCGAGGATATGACATGGGGGTTTTCCCTCTGTAGACATCCGTGATGTCCTCCTAATCTTGGTAGGTTTTGCCACCACTCCAATGTTTGCAACGGTAGCGCGGGTGTCCGGATGCTTGTCCTCCTCCATGTCTTCCTCGTCCCCTACCAAAATCTCCTCCTCCTTGAGGTTTTCAGGATCATCTTCCTCGGGCTTCCTGCCTTTGTCGTTGGCGGAGACCATGGTGCTCTAAACTTTGAAAAGATTTCCTGACAGAAACAGATCGAAACGAAAACACGACGAGAACACGATATACAAACCTCGGGGGATCCGGGGTTTATATATTACGAAGTTTCAAAGCTTAAGGAAGGTACTGGGGCGAAAATGAGGCGGAGATGGAGCTCAGGGGGCTCACACCCTGGCCTCCGTTTCCTCCTCTGTTTCGTTTTGTAACCTTCCGTATGTAATAAAAACATCAAAAATATAAAAAGATAGGGTTTTCACGAACCTTCTGTTTTCACACTTTAACCTATTCAAAGACGGACTCTGCAAATTCCTTTTCTCCATCTCCTGGAAATTCCTTTCATGCAAGGGCTCACACAAACCTCAATGGCAACATTAGTGTATGCAAAAACAATAAACCTTTAGCTACACATTTAAACTGAAAACCATCAAAACAAAAGATACTGTAACAATTCCTTTCCAAAAACCCAAAAGAATCTAGAAGGGAATCAATATAAGTGGCAAATGCAAATGAAGACAGAAATCTGTCAAAACAGACCAGCAAGTAAAGTTTGATTTTTTATAAAACCTTCTGTTGCTCAAATCAAAAAGTGCAAAACTAATGAAAGTTGGGTAACAACTTGGAGAACAAGCACAGAAAAATACAGCTATATCCGAAGTACTGAGCTCCATCACAAATTTTTACAATGGAACACAAAAATCTTTCCTAGGACAGCCACTTTTCACAACTCCTCTATTTCTCAAAAGTAGTTGAACTTGACACAAAAACCAAAACAAAAAGGATACGGATCAGTTATTACTGAGGTAATAACTTCCAATACTCGACAAAACTATTGGGTTATCTCCCAAGAAGTACTTTTCTTAAATGCCTTTAAGTTAGGCTTCAAAATTTCAAAGATGCTCACATAGGAGATATATATTTAAAGTGAAAGAGAGCATCAAGAAGCAAATAACTAACACATTTGAGTCTAACCCACTTCCTATGCATGGGGGTATCATGAGAAAACGAATTGTTGAAACAAAAATCCACTAGCATAGGAAGACAAAACAAATGCAACTTCAAAGCTTTCAACATAAAATGGGGAAACTTAACATTATTGAGATGCATAAAATCATGTTTCCCTCTCTCATAATAACTTTCAATAGCACTTTGAATTAAGTTGACAATATAACTCTCACTGTCAACAACTTTATCATCAGAATGAGCATACTTACAATCATCAAAAAGAGGTCCAAGGTCATAAACTGGTTCAATAGAAGCAAGTTGTTCCATCCTGAAATCTTTATTAGGCAATCTATTTTCACAAGGAGCTTTAGCAAATTTGGAAAAAATAAACTCATAAGAATCTCCATCAAACTTAGTCAAAACTTTTTCCTTCCTACAATCTATAATAGCTCCATAAGTGTTCAAGAAAGGTATACCAAAAATGATAGGACAAGTTTTGCTAGCTGTTGAACTAAGCACTAGAAAATCAGCAGGACACTTAATCTTACCGCAGAGGACCTCCACATCTCTTACAATATCAATAGGGCAAATGGTTTCCTCATTAGCAAGGTGAATAACCACATCAATATCCTCAAGCCCACAAGGACCAATTTCATGCATAATTCCCCTGTAAAGCTCATCAGGAATAGCACTAGAACTAGCACCAATATCACATAAAGCATAATAGAAATGATCACCAATTCTAACAGAAAGAATAGGGACACTAGCTTTTCTAGCTTTACTAGGATGATAAATAATATTAGAAGCATCTTCGCAGAAGACAATGTGCTCATCCTCTATATTTCTAGTGACAAGATTTTTCACAATAGCTACCACAGGTTCAGTATTCATTTGCTCATCAGGTTCCACAATTTTCTTTGTACCTTTGTTATTCGCACTAATAATCATAGAATACTCCTTTACCTTAGCTGGGAAAGATATTTTCTCAACATAAGGTTCAGGCAAAATATGATCAATAGTACAAACTTTAGTGCTTCTAACAGGAACATGACTAACAACATATGTATAAGGTGCATGGTACTTATTCCACTTCTTTTTTGGAATTTCTATGTAAGAGGAAAAAGCCTTAAAACAATTGGCAATACTTTGGGAGTTAAGACCATACTCATTACTAATATCACGAAAGTCATCAGTTCCCATAAAAGATTTTATGCATTCATAATCAGTACTTATACCTGACTTACTTCCTTTATCATTCTCCCAAGCTTCAGTGTTCTCTTGAATACGGTCTAGGAGATCCCATTTAGCTTCTTCCTTCATCCGTAACCACAGCCTTAAACTCTCATATCCTACGCTCCCTTGTGCAATGGTGTCCTAACGGGGGTTCAGATTTCTGTCACTCCGGCAACCCTACAATTAGTAGCCAAATACACAATGCATTCCCCTAGGCCCATAAATGGTGAAGTATCATGTAGTCGACATTCACATGACACCAGTAGAAGAATAGCACCACAACTTAAACACTAAACCATTGAATAATATCTCAACACAAATCCACTACTAACAACATGACTTCTCCCATGTCCTCAAGAACTAAACGAACTACTCACAAGACATGATATGGATCAAGATAAAAGATGATATGGTGATGGATAACAATCTGAACTTAAACAATAATCCAATGGTTCCACTCACAAGCATCAACTACAATAGTAATCAACACTGGGAAAGTTTCCCCTAAGAACTATGCAAGTATTCAACACAATTGTTATAGCGGGATGGAGTGGTGATGATGGTGCTGGTGGAGATGATGGTGTGGATGATGATGATGATCCCGATAAAGTCTAGCTTGATGATGGTGTTGATGGCGACGATCTCCCCTCTCCGAGAAAGAATTTCCCTGGCAGAAATCTGTCTGCCGGAGAGCTCTTTCTCTCTCGATGTTTTCCGCCCCACAGAGGTGGCGGAATCTTTCTGTGGTTGCTCCCCATGTTTTAGGGTTTCGAGGAGAAGATATAGGCAAGAGGGCGGAGCAAGAGGTGGGACAGGTGGGCCACACCCCTGTAGGAGCGGCCTAGGGGTGGCCCGTGCCTGGGGCGGTGGGACCCTTGTGGCCCATCTCCGCCTCCCCTTCTGGCTTTCTTCGTCTTCTGTTAAAATATGATTTTCCATATTTTTACTGGTATTTTTCTGATCTTCGCGAAATTGCATCAAAACACCTCTTTTCCATCAGAAACCTGACTCTGGCAGTTCATCCTCCAAGCATCATCCAACATGCAAAAACAGATGATAAGACATAAGTAACACCTCTTAATAAGAAATATATAAATGAATAGAGGCAAATTGTGATATAAAATGGTGATGCAAATTGCACGTATCACATATCAATGGAAGAACATGAAGAAAAGCTTCTTCTCATCCTCTCAAGCTTCAAGAACACCACATCTGTGTAAAGTTCTCAAAGTGTAAAACCTGACTATTTAAAGTCACCTATCTCGACCACATCCTTCTGCTATAGATATTTCTACAATCGGGGAATCATCAAAATCAAGTGTTAATCTGCACCCATCATCAATTTCAACCAACTCTAGAGATTTTCCTTGTTTGGCAAGTTATCATCGTCGTTCTGTTGAAGTTTTCTTCAAGAAGGCTAAATCTCGCTCAAATCTCTCTCAGCTCTTCTCAAGAAGGACAAGAAATTCTTTTGGTATTTTGGTCATCAAAAAAATCTTTTAATATCCTCTCGCCTTAGCTTCTATCCTCAATCCTCCGGATGCCACGCAATTTTCTTAGATATTTTACAATTCTTCTATTCAAGTTTTGGGGTGCTACCTTAATCTATCTGTGGAACCTTTTCATCTATCTCTGCAGTAATCATTCATATCTTTCCGATGGCTATGACTTCCTACACGACGATAACAACATCATCCTTATCTATCTTGGATCCGATGAAGTGTTTGTATCAAATCCTTGTTTTCTTATGGAGCTTTATGAGTTCTTCTTGTCAAAATCTTCAATCTGTTCTTGGGAGTTAGGTAGCATGATTTTCTTATTCATGTGCAGAGTAATGCTTTGGGTGCGGGATGGAGTAGCTACCATACCGCTACTCTTATCATTCGCTTTGTACATTGCATTGGTGAATTAATGTGATTTCACTCATTTCACGAAAGCCATAAGTGGCCTTTATCCCTCGAGACTTTCACTTCCATCCTTGGTTTTCTGGAGTGTTCTATCACATCCCAAAAATTTTCAAATTTTGAAATGTGAAAAAAAATAAACAAAAAAAATTGTTGAAATTAAGGGTGAAAAGAAACATTTGATTCCAAATGGAAACATCAAAAACCCAACTTGAACAAACTTTGAATGAAAAGTGAATCCAACAAAATTTCAATCAAGTGGAATGCATTCATTAATGAATGTATCTTGAAATTCAAACTTGGAAAACTTAAACCAAAACTCTAAAACCCTAATGGAAGAAATCATTTCCAATATCTCTCTAAGACTATGGAATTGATCAATATAAAAATTTAGCAACAATCATTTTAAAATGATCAAGAATGATAAATAAAAATATTATAAAACCATGGAAATTGGTTTCACTTAATTTGGAACCATAGATAAAAACTTATGAATTTAATAAGATGAAAGGAAATAATTTCCAAAGCTAATAAAACTCCTATCTAAATCCATACCAAATTGTGTCAAAATTAATCCTAAAGGGATTTAAAAATATAAACAAATATTAAATAAAATTATAAAATTGGAATCACCAAGTTTTGATCTTTAAATAAAAGATATGGATTTTATAAGGCAAAGTAAGAAATAAATAAATAAATAAATAAGGAATATCTAAAAGCCAAATTAAAACTTGGCCTAATCCATAAGCAAATGGAATAAATATAATCCAAATCCAAATGAAATAAAGGGATAAAGAATATTCAAATAAAATAATATGACATTAACCAAATTCTATTCTATTTGAATAAGGACAAAATCCCTAATAGAAATGATTAATTTAATCATGGGAAAATAATAAAGTGGATTTTCCCAAGGTGGATATAAAATTTATTTAATTAACTTAAATGGAATAAAAGAATCATTTGAATAAAAATTTATATGGATTTAAAACCATATTGGATTTCATTTGAATGAAGACAAATGCTCAATTTAAATGATTAATAAATCATATTAAAAATGTTTCAAATAATTCAAATGAATTGTTTAACACACTATTAACTAAATAAAACCTACTGAATAAGTTTGGTGAAAAATTAGAATTCAAATAAGGGTTTGAAAATAAAATCAAAATCTTATTTGAATAAAAGACAAGAGCCCTTCTTAAATAAAATATAAACCATAAAAGAATAAAGAAATTATTCTAAAATGGACTTTAAATACCTATTTAAAACAGTATAGAAACATACTGAATACTTAGAACAGATTTGAAAAAGAAATCTGAAATCAAATAATAGTTTGAATTCAAAACAAGAAAAAAATCAGAAAAAGAAAAAGGTTTCAGGAATAAAAAAAGAGGAAAAAAACCAGCCCAACCCAGCTAGCCCACTAAGCCCAGCGAGCCCCCCACCTCTCCCCCCCCGAATCATTTTCCACGAAACCACACCGTAGAGGCACTTGACTTGCGACCCCACCACACCCTCTCTCTCTCACGCCTTGCCCCCCCTACCCCGTCATCGTCATCAACCTCGCGTGAACCACTCCCGACCTCGCTGCCTTTTCTGGCCGTTGAAAGCTCGCTTCAATTCTCATTAATTGTCGCGTTGATTTGGCCCAGCGATCACGCACGATAAACCGCCATCGTCCCCTCTCCCGTTTCCCCCAGACACCATCCTCCCTCTGCCCCTAGGCTGCTCCAATCGCTCGCTGCAATGCCTCTGTCTCTGACGATGTTTCCGGCCGATTCCGACGAACCCAGCCACCGCCTTGCCTCCCAGACTCCACGAGCCAACTCCCCACCTCCCTACGCACCTCCCAGCACCAACCACTCGCCCGTGCGTGCCCCCTATCATCGACAACATCAACATTCAAACGCCACTACCACTTGCTCCAACTCCGGCGAGCTACTGACGCCAACCCCGTGTGCCCCGCGTGTTTTGGTGAGTACCCCTACAACCCCCGAGACCGTGAGCATCCTCCTGACGCTTTCCCTCTCTCGCTTGCATCCTAGGCGCTCGTCTTCGACCATGATAGTGCATGCCCGACGCAGACACGAACTCCGGCGAGCGATTCAGGACGAACCCGTGCACCCCCTGTCTCCCCACAAGCACGTTGAGCATCCTCTCGTCATTGCGAATCTGGTGAGATACTCCCCTCTCTCTCGCATTTCCTGGATTCGCCGTTACACTATCACCTGAGCGCCGCCGCCGTGCCCCACCATCGTTGCGCCGCCCATCAATGGTTAATGCACTCTGGACCGTTGGATGCAGATCCAGAGGGTGTGTTAGATTCACTTAAAACAAACCGGTATGCTAGATCTAGATCGTATGATGCACTTTAAATCATGCGGCATTTGTTAGTCGATCCAGCCGAATCGGTATCGCCCAATAGGATTGCTCCACGTGGCCCAGTCTGTGTTATAAACACCAGAAACATTTCTATTAGTTGTTTGAATTTGTAAATTGCATAACTTTTGATCTACACGTCCAAATTTTACAAATTTTATATCAATGGAATCATAAAAAAGAATTCTATTGAACCATGCCATTTGTTTAATGAATTTCTTCTGGAAAATTAGTTGTTTTTGCAAAAACTTGTGTAGACATATTTTTTGTATAGAATTTATTCTAAAAATGTTTTTAGGGTAAAATCTTTAGTAAATGGATTGTTTTGAACCTACTAACCATAGAAACCAACTTTTGGATTTAAAAACATATTTTGTAAGGCTAAGGAATAAATCTTTGAATAAAAGCATTTCTAATTAAATAAAAATATTGTTTATGTTTTAAAATGCTTTTTGAGTAAAACCTTTTGAAAATGGTTTGAATTAAACTCTCTGACCCTAAACACCAAGTTTTAGGATTTAAAAATATATCTGGTGAACCCTATAAAATTATTACCTTGTTTAAAGGCATTTCTAACAACATAAAATATTGCTTTGATTTAAAAATGGTTTATAAGTAAAACCTTTTGCAAATTGGTTTTAATATTAAACACTTGACCTTAAAACACTAACATTTGTGTTTACAAATATGTTTGTCAAATACTAGATATTATTACCTTGATTTAAATCATTTCTAGCAAAACAAAGAAATGATTTAAAGTGGCCATTTTCACTAACTTAATATCAAATGGTTTTGCCACTTTTATAAATGACCAATAGGTGTTTTAAAATGTTTATAACCTATTGGAAACCACTTTTACAAATAAAACAATCTTTGGCATTCTTGCATGCATTGCTTTGTTTTTATTATTCTATGTGATGAATTGCTTGAATGGTAGATTGAATTTGTGCCTTGATTGAATGGTAGTTAAATTTGAAGAGTGTGACTATTGCAAGGTCAAGGAGTGAACTTATATTCTCTACCAAAAAGGCAAGTGGTGCTTCATACTTTTGTCCCATTATTTTCACTATGCATTAGTGATATTTCTAAGTAGGACTTGCATGTAATTTTACTAAGTATGCTATGCCATGGGAAATCCTAGTAGATGAAACCTTAGTAGAATTCTCCTAAGTTAACATTCCTACTACCATCATGCTTAGCTTAGCTAGTAGAAAACAAGGGTGGATTATATTCATGCTATGGAATATTTATAAGTCAAGTACTTGTGTTTTGTTTAATAAAACAACTATGTGAATGAATCACCTGGGTGGAAAGGGACTTGCATGGATGGATTTTTGTTGAGTGGTTACCAGGGCCCATTTTTCAATGGTTTACCCTGTGTATCTCACTTGTGGAATGCCACCTAGGAACAAAGAGATTTGAGATGTCAAATGTTGAGAAGCTGCAAGTGCGGCCACTTGGCATTATGGGCTCTGCCTGGATCATATAGGTTGCAATAACTTAGCCAAATGGACAGTTGGTGGTAGGGGATGATAGGTTTGGGAACGCGTCCATTCTGGTCTAAGGGAAGGCTTCTGAAAGATCTTGTCTTGATGCATGTCGAGTCTTGTGGGGAAAGTGCACCACCTCTTGAGAGATTAAAATCTAAGTACTTAGCCGTGTCCCCGGCAATGGACACTTTGAGCATCAAGACATGGAAGCTATCAAGAATCTCCTCATCCAAATTTCTAAGTTAAAACTTGTGGTTGAACAAGGGTTAAAGGATCTTCAATATTTGATTGGTAGATGCCTTGGGTGATTTTGACAAAAAAACTTAGTGTTTTCAAATGATAAGGAAAATCTATTTTGAGCAAAGCAAGCCTAAGATCCACTTTGCCAAATGCATATATATGATAGTTACCACTATACTATCATAGTATCACTTGCCAATACAATTCAAATGTATTGACCCTTGTGGCTGTAACTTATTATGTTGCAGGTTTGTTTAATGTTAGTGAAGTGTGTTGATTAGGATTACAAGTCTACAACCAACATGATTGCCTGTGGCACTTTGAAGATGAAGGAATCCATGCTATAGTTATTTCTGTTGCATTGTAATGAGATAGCCAAATGAGCTATGTAAGATGTAATGAATTATTTTATTCCTGGTTATAAAGTTGTATTATGACCTTTGTTTCTTGATATTACATCTTAACTATGGATGCTAGCTATTGATCCAGGGACTAGCATTGTAAACATAGGGATATCTACCTTATTAAAGGTTGGGACCTCTACATGTTCGCTCAAGAGTGTAAGCAATAATGTATTGTTGGTTGTCTTGTCTATTTCAAGATGGAGCAAAATCTTAAATGATCTGGTGGAAGCAAATGAAAAATCATATACATCATCTTCATTCGGCCGGCGTACAACACCATCATACAAGATGGAGGGAAGATATCTCTTGCTTCAAGTTGTCAAATCCCTTTCTCTTGGTAAGGCAAGTTATGGCCGGTGTCGTCAATCGCAAAATCTGTTACAATCACCTCTAGATCTACTATACTCAATTTCTTCCTCAAGATTCCACCAAAACTTGGGTCACCTCCTTCTCTTGAAGATAAATACGTGCACCTCCATTGTGTGATCCTTGGGTCCTTACAGGCGCAAGAAGAATCTAATCCGAGAATTCAGGAACCCAAATCTTTCTGTTGATATCAAGGAGCTCTATTGTTTGAAGACATATTGTTTTCTGGACTTCATTCCTTAAATCTAAGGGAAGAAACAATGTTATTTTCATAGTGGTTGATAAATTCTCCAAAATCATTCTTTTCGTCTGGCGAAAGAAAGAATCATCCTAAAATGCATCCGTTGATCTTAGTCCTAACGATGTGTCTTTCCTTTCTTGATTCATCGCATTCTCAAATTCCGTTAAGAAGTGGTTCTTTTCCTTTATCATGTTCCTCGATATCATCTGAGCTAAGTCCATCCTACCTTTCTTTTTCACGACAATCCTCCATTCTTTAAGTCCTTTGTTTCCTAGAAGCAAAACGCAAGACTCGCAACAAATCTAGCAAGATTTGCAAGGTGTAGTGGTCGCACCATTTTGTTGAGAAATCAATTTATGAATACCCGCCTCTCCTTGGTCTTTTTCTTTTCCTAGGAATCTCGGGGCAAGATTCTTCTTTAGCGGGGGAGAGTTGTAGCATCCTAATTGTCTAACAATTGCAATGCTACTTGCCTAGTCTATATATTGCTACTTCCTACATATCACTATTGCATCATCATTATATCATGCTCATGTCACCATGCCACATTGCATTTGAGCATCATATTAAACCTTGTATTTGGTTCTTCTCCTTTATTCTTGCCTATTGTATTTTTGTCTCCATTAAATGTATTTGCTTCTTGATATCATGTATTTGCCTTTTGATTAATGATGCCATGCCCAAATTGAGTTGAGGGCATATCTTTTAAATTCCATTCTATCTACTAACATGCCATCTCTATCTTGTCATTTTAATATTCCATAGTTTTCACCTTGCATATATATGTGGGATACCTATTTGTTTGTTGGTAGTTAATTCATGCCCATATATATCATGTGAGGATCATCTTCTCATCATGTCATATCCAAATTCTAGTGCATTTGCACCCTCTCTAATTTAATAAGCATGCGCCTTCCTTTTACTTTCTTTTGGCTAGCCACATGCATTATGACCATTGTATCTAGTCACATGAAATTACACACCATTTTGTATGGCAATTCTTGCGTTCAAATTCATTGGTATTTTTGCTCTTTTGAATTGTTCTCAAATCATGATCATCTAACATTCTAATCCACCTCTCTTATTTTCGACCTAGACCACCCATCTAAAAACAACACCTAGCTCTAAACTATCCCACCCGTATGGTTCATGCCATGCATGTAAGCCCCATGTGCATGTACCTCCCTCTCTCTCTTTTGGCTAAACTCTAAAAACAACCACCATCCCCGGTCCCTCCCTTTACCCTTCCTAGCTAAAGATCATAGAAGGAGAGAAGAGAGAAACCTGATCGAGACCTCTCCTTTTGGCAAAAGCAATCACATGCCCCATGTGCTCCTTCCCCTCCTCCTTAGAGCGTCTCCACTCGGCTACCCAGGACGCCGATCCGGACGCCGAATTTAGGCCCAGACGCTGAAAATCGGCCCAGACGCGTACCCAGGAACCTGATTTAAATGCAGATTTGAGCAAACTTTGGTCCGGGCTTCCCAGGCCGTACCCAGGATCTCGGGTACGCCCTAGGAACGCCAGACGCAGCGAAAACGGACGTGGGCCAGCACTATCGGCGAGAGAAGGCTGAACTCCCGTCGCTTCGCCAAGCTCCTGCCTTTTTCTTTCTCCCCTCCCGCCTTTCTTCCCTATTCCCCTCCGCCACTCCGTCGAGCTCCCTCCCACCATGCCTCCCAAGATCTTCGTCCAACCCAGATCGATCCTCGGCGAGGCTCCGGCGGAGAATAAGGCGAGCAAGCTGAGAGCACCGCCGAATAAGCTGGAGGGCATGTCGTCCGCCGATTGGGAGAAGAAGGAGTAGGCCAGGAAGATGGTGTTGGAGGACCGGAAGGGCAGAAAGGAGAGGGAGAAGCTCTGGAAAGAACAAGATAAGGCGGCAGCGGAAGAGCAGGCGACCGCGAGGGCGAAACAGGCGGTGGCGATGAGGTCGACGTTTATGGAGGCGCCATACCCACCCCACTGGGGAAGCCAGGCCAGCGTCGGCTCGCCCGCCGGATTCTCACCGATCTCTCCGGTCGGCTTCCAGGAGATCCAGGCGGCTGCTCGGAAGAGGTACTCCTCGTCCCCCGAGTTCAACGGCGGGTTCAACCCCTGGTCTTCCCCTGCCCGACGCCGCACCCTCCGTTGGCCTTCACCGTGGACATCAACCTCCCCTACTCCACCTCTCTGGCATACTTAGGCCCCGCGCTGCACCGCGGACTACTGCATTTCGGCGGAAGCTCGGCGCAAGTAACCTACGGCGAGGCCAATGCACGCAACATGTTCGACAGAATGTCGGTCACTCTGCAGGCCGACATGTCGGCCGAGACGTACATGGAGTACATGATCGCAATAGTCTCGGCCTCCAACCACCCCTCCTTCTTCACGGCAGAATAGACCCGGGCCGACGCCGAGTCTCAGGATCTCGCCGACATTGACACCAAGGAGATGCAGGCCGAGCCGACACAGGCAGAGGACGCCGAGGGTGAAGCCGTGCTGCTAGCGAAAGGCAAGAAGGGGAAGATGTTGGGGTTCGTAGCATGGAAAACAAAAAAATTCTACCACATGAAAACAAACAAGCCAAGATCTATCTACTAGATTGTAGCAATGAATCGATAGAGGAACTCACCCTCGAAGATTCCAAAGCGGTTAACGAGAGCAGATTCTCGTGGGTGATGTAGTCGTACTCTTGCCGATCTCAAGATCGCGTAGACGATCCTTCTGGCGCTGTGTTCCGGCAGAGCTTCCGCACTCGGTCACACGTTCGGTAATCGATGAAGACCTTCCTCTCCCTTGTTCCAGCAGGCAGCGGAGGTTGTAGCACTCTCCTCGCGATTCCGGCAGCACGACGGCGTGGTACCGGAAGTAGAGGGGAGATCTCACAGGGCTTCGCCTTAAGCCGGAGCGAGTATGGTGGACTATGAGAGAGGCCTTGGCGATCTAGGGTTTAGAAGGCACCAAGGGGAGAGTGTAGCCAGTGGCTAGGGGTTGGGATCACCCCAACTCGGCGAGTTGGTGGTGCCCTAGGCGGCAGCAGCAGGGGTGGTGGCGCCGGCGGCTTAGGGTTAGGGTTTCGGGGTGTGAGAGGTGTAGGCTAGAGGGGCACCCCTGCCCCTCCTTATATAGGAGGGAGGGAGCCGGTTGGGAGGAGGGAGTCCTCCCCCAACTCGGCCTCCTTGGCCGGCGGGTGGAGGGAGGAGGACTTCCTCCCCAAGTAGGTTTCCTACTCTCCCTCCACCAAGCAAACTTGCCGTTTGACTTTTCAAATTGGCGTTTGACTTTTCAAACTAGGATTTTATTTCTCCCTTTATTTTGCCCAGCCATGATACCTAGTACATGATGCAACCATTCCACATTGTCATGACACATTCATGTACCCTTCCCCTCCGGAGTGCCGGACCTTCCGGAACCTTCTAGAACATTCCCGATGAAAACAACAGAATCATTCCCAACTCCGAAACAGGACTTTCCTTACATGAATCTTATTCTCCAAACCATTCTGGATCTCCTCGTGATATCCCGGATCCCATCCGAGACTCCGAACAACATTCGATCTCTTACTCATCATTCCATAACTACTCAACAACATCGAATCCTTAAGTGTGTCTCCCTACGGTTCGTGAATTATGCGGACATGATCGAGACACTTCTCCGAACAATAACCAATAGAGGAATCTGGAAACTCATATGGCTCCCACATATTTCTACGATTACTTTGCGATCGAATGAACCACTTACATACGATACCAATTTCCCTTTGTCTCACGATAGTTTACTTATCCGAGGTTTTGATCGTCGGTATGTCTACATACCTAGTTCAACGTTGTTACCGATAAGTACTCTTTTCTCGTTCCCGTGGTATGTGATCCCTTGTGAGCCAGTCACATGCTTGCAAGCTAATTAGATGACATTCCACCGAGAGGTCCTAGAGTATATCTATCCGTCCTATGGATGGACAAATCCCACTCTTGATCCATGTGTCTCAACCCATACTTTCCGAATACTCAATGCCACCTTTATAGCCACCCAGTTGCGGTGTGGTGTTTGATGTCATCAAAGCATCCTTCCGGTGATGGTGATAAGCATGATCTCATGGTCGAAGGAATTAGGTTACTATGTATCAGAAAGCTTACAGCAATTGAACTATTAAAATGACTTGATCTTTATGCTACGCTTATCTATAGGAGTATGTCCACCATACCATTCTCCTAATGATATGATCTTGTTATTAACAACATCTAAAATGTTCATGATCAAGAAACCATCATCATCTATTAATCAACAAGCTAGTATTATGAAGAGGCTTTACTAGGGACTCTAATTTAGTTTACAAATCACACAAGTATTAATGTTTCTGGTTAATACTGTTATAGCATGAATGTAAAAATTTATCATAAACACAAAGATATGATAATAACTATATTTATTATTGCCTCTAGGGCATATCTCCAACAGTCTCCCACTTGCACTAGAGTCAACTAATCTAGATTACATGGTAATATACCGAACACCCATGGCAGTTTGGTGTTGGTCATGTTTTGCCCTCGGGAGAGGTTTAGTCAACGGATCCGCCACATTCAGATCTGTGTGTACTTTGCAATTCTTTATGTCACCATCTTGGACATGTTCTCGAATAGCGTGAAAACATAGCTTGATGTGATTCAGCTTCTTGTGTGACCTTAGTTCTTGCGCATTGGCTATGGCGCCCATGTTATCACAGTAGATAGAAATTAGGTCCAGCGCACTTGGAACCACACCGAGCTATGTAATGAACTCCTTCATCCATATCGCTTCTTGTGAAGCCTCTGAAGCAGCTATGTATTCCGATTCAGTTGAAGATCTCGCCACAACGCTTTGCTTTGCACTCCTCCAGCTAACTGCTGCACCATTCAAAGTAAATACGTATCCGGATTGTGATTTAGAATCATCCGGATCGGTGTTCCAACTAGCATCAGTGTAACCATTAACAATGAGATATTCATCACCTCCATAAGAAAGAACCATATCCTTAGTTCTTCTCAAGTACTTAAGGATGTTTTTGACCGCTGTCCAATGATCCACTCCTTGATCACTTTGATATCTGCTAGTCAAACTAACAGCATATGCAATGTCGGGTCTAGTACATAGCATGGCATACATTAGAGATCCTATGGCTGAGGCATAGGGAGTCTTACTCATCCTTTCTCTATCTTCTGTCGTTGCTGGACTTTGAGTTTTACTCAAGTTCGTATTGGGCAACATGGGCAAGAACCCTTTCTTGCTATCTTCCATTCCAAACCTCTTTAGAACTTTGTCCAAATATGTACTTTGTGACAATGATATTAGGCGTCTCGATCTATCTCTATAAATCTTTATGCCTAATATGTAAGCTGCTTCGCCAAGATCTTTCATTCAAAAACTATTATTAAAATATTCCTTAACACTATTAAGAAGGTCTACATCATTACCAATCAACAATATGTCATCTACATATAGTATTAAGAATGCTACAGAGCTCCCACTCACTTTCTTGTAAATACAAGCTTCTCCATAAGTTTGTATAAAACCAAAACTTCTGATTACCTTATCAAAACATTGATTCCAACTTCGGGATGCTTGCTTCAACCCATATATGGACCGTTGAAGTTTGCACACCTTGTTAGCATCTTTAGGATCGACAAAACCTTTGGGTTGCATCATATACAACTCTTCATCAATGTCTCCATTGAGGAACGCCGTTTTGACATCCATCTGCCATATCTCATAATCGTAATATGCGGTGATTGCTAACATAACCCTCACAGACTTTAGCTTCGCTACTGGTGAGAAAGTCTCATCGTAGTCAACTCCTTGAATTTGTCGAAACCCTTTTGCGACAAGTAAAGATTTATAGAAAGTAACATTACCATCAGCATATGTTTTCTTCTTGAAAATCCATTTGTTCTCGACAGCCTTCCGGCCATCCGGTAAGTCCACCAAAGTCCATACTTGGTTTTCGTACATGGATCCAATTTCAGATTTCATGGCATCTTGCCATTTATTGGAATCTGGGCTCATCATGGCTTCCTCATATGTCGCAGGGTCATCGGTGTTGTCCACCAACATGACACTCATAACGGGATCATACCAATCAGGAGTGGTACGAGTTCTCGTTGACCTGCGAGGCTCTGTAGCAACTTCAACCTAAGTTTCATGATCACCATCATTAGCTTCCTCTCTTATTGGTGTAGGCGCCACAGGAACTACTTCCGGTGCTGTGCTACTCGCAAGTTCGAGAGAAGGTTCAATAACCTCGTCGAGTTCTACTTTCCTTCCAGTCACTTCTTTCGAGAGAAATTCCTTCTCTAGAAAGGATCCATTCTTGGCAACGAAGATTTTGCCTTCGGGTCTATGATAGAAGGTATACCCAATAGTTTCCTTCGGGTATCCTATGAAGACGCATTTTTCCGCTTTGGGTTCAAGCTTGTCCGGTTGTAACTTCTTTACATAGGCTTCGCAACCCTAAACTTTAAGGAACAACAATTTAGGTTTCTTCCCAAACCATAATTCATACGGTGTCGTTTCAACGGATTTAGATGGTGCCCTATTTAAAGTGAATGCAGCTGTTTCTAATGCATAACCCCAAAATGATAGCGGTAAATCTGTAAGTGACATCATAGAACGAACCATATCTAAGAGAGTTCGATTACGATGTTCGGACACACCATTACGCTGTGGTGTTCCCGGCGGTGTCAATTGTGAAAGTATTCCGCATTTCTTCAAATGCTCGCCAAACTCGTAACTTAGATATTCACCTCCACGATCAGAACGTAGAAATTTAATCTTCTTGTTACGTTGATTCTCTACCTCACTTTGAAATTCCTTAAACTTCTCGAAAGTTTCGGACTTATGTTTCATGAAATAGATATACCCATATCTACTCAAGTCATCTGTGAAGGTAAGAACATAACGATAACCACCGCGCGATGCTACACTCATTGTACCACACACATCGGTATGTATGATTTCCAATAAGTCCGTAGCTCGCTCCATCATACCAGAAAACGGAGTCTTAGTCATTTTACCCATCAGACATGCTTCGCATCTTTCAAGTGATTCGAAATAAAGTGATTCAAGAAGTCCATCGGAATGGAGTTTCTTCATGCGCTTCACTCCAATGTGACCAAGACGACAGTGCCACATAAAGGTCGAGTTATCGCTCAATTTCAAACGTTTAGCTTCTATGTTATTAATATGTGTATTTCCACTATCGAGATTCAATAAGAATAGACCATCTATCAAAGGTGCATGTGCATAAAACATATTACTCATATAAATCGAACAACCATTATTCTCGAACTTAAACAAGTAACCGTCTCGCAACAAACATGATCCAGATATAATGTTCATGCTCAACACAGGCACCAAATAACAATTATTTAAGTATAAAACTAATCCCGATGGTAGATGAAGAGGTAGCGTGCCAACCGCGGTCACATCAACCTTTGGTACATTTCCAACGCGCATCGTCACCTTGTTCTTCGCTAGCTTCCGTTTATTCTGCAGCACCTGTTTCGAGTTACAAATATGAGGAACCGAACCAGTATCAAATACCCAGGCACTACTACGAGTACTAGTGAGATACATATCAATAACATGTATATCGGATATACCTTTCTTCTTGATGTTGCCGTTCTTCAAATCTGCCAAGTACTTTGGGCAATTCCGCTTCCAGTGACCCTCTCCCTTGCAGTAAAAGCATTCTGTATCAGGCTTTTGTCCAGCTTTGGTCTTCTTCGCTGGTGTGGCAACTTTCTTACCACCCTTGTTGAAGTTTCCCTTTTGCTTAGACTTGCCTTTCTTGAATTTGGTGGTCTTATTGACCAACAACACTTGATGCTCTTTCTTGATCTCCACTTCTGCAGATTTCAACATGGAGAATAGTTCTGGCAACGTCTTGTTCATGTTTTGCATATTGTAGTTCATCACAAAGTTCTTGTAACTTGGTGGTAGTGATTGGAGGACACTGTAAATCCCCAAAGCATTAGGAATCACTATACCCAAGCTTTGGAGTTTGTTAGCGTGCCCAGACATCTTAAGCACATGCTCATTGACGGAGCTGCCCTCTTCCATCTTGCAGTTAAAGAACTTTTCAGAAGCCTCATAACTCTCAACTGCCGCGTGAGTCTCAAATATCAATTTGAGTTCACGGACAATATCATGTGGGTCATGGTTCTCAAACCTTTTCTGAAGCTTCGATTCCAAACCATACAAGATAGCACACTGAACTGTGGAGTACTGATTCTTCTGAGCAAGGTAAACATTCTTTACTTCATCGGTAGCATCAGCTGCAGGCGGGTCACCCAGCGGTGCATCCAGCACATAGGTCAAATTACCAGCATTGAGGACAATCCTCAAATTGCGGAACCAATCCGTGAAGTTGCTTCCATTGTTTTTCAACTTTTCTTTCTCTAGGAACGCATTAAAATTGATGGTAGGGGCCGCCATTGATCTACAACATATTTGCAATAGTTTAGACTAAGTTTATGACAAATTGAGTTATAATTAATAGTTAAATTAATCTAGGTGAACTCCCACTCAAAACAATATCCCTCACATTGTTTTAGTGATCACACGAACCAAATCCACCACATCAAAACCGATCATCACGAGAGTTGATGTAGCTTCAAAGGCGAACAATCGACATGTTCATCATATATACTATATGACTCATGCTTTACCTTTTGGTGATCCGTGTTCCGAGACCATGTCTGTACATGCTAGGATCGTCAAGATCAAACCTTAGCATCAGCATGAGCAAATCTGGCTTGCTCACGTTGTATACACTTGCAGAATCTAACACACCTGATCATCACGTGGTGCTTCGAAACAACAAGCTTTAGCAACGGTGCTTACTAAGGATGAACACCTTAATACTTGAAATTTATGTGCATGAGGGATCATCTTATAATGCTACCGTCGGTAACTAAGCAATACAAGATGCATAAAGGATTAACATCACATGCAATTCATAATATGTGATATGATATGGCCTTTCTTCTTGTGCTTCCGATCTCCATCTTCAAGCACGAACATGATCTCCATCATCACCGGTATACGTCAAGGTCAATGGCGTCGCTTCATGGTTGTCGTCCACCAGCTCCAACTATTACAACTACTTTGAATAGTGTCAACACCCGGATTTTTCAATCCTAGATGCCTGTTATGCCATACATCGCAATCCCAGGATTACCATTTTTGCGAGACATAACAAAATTGGATACCATAGTACTTCATCCATTACAAACGATACATAAGTTCTTACACAAATAGGGATCTCATGATCCAGTTCTTAATACAACATCAAGCAGCGGAATACGTAATAATAACGGGTGGCGTGGAAGCTCCATCTTGAGGTCACAGCAATCTTGTGATGGGAGATTATCCTAGTTGTCGTAACCTTCCTGGGGTCCATCTTCCAGGTACTCCTCTTCATAGTCTGGCCATGGGAATAGCCAGGGACAAAGCCATGAGTACTCTTTAAGTACTCGCAAACTAATACTAACAAGTAAAGGGTGTTTTTGGATAATAGGACACTAGGCTCTAGGGTTGTTTTGCAAAAAGCCAGGTTTACCTTTACTAAGTTCCAAAGCTAGTCACAATTTTATAACTCCTAAGTGGGATCTTGTAATTCAGGTCACAACTCTGTTGTGGTCAAGTCAAAGTCTCAATTCATTTCAGAAGTTATTTTGAAAAGTCTGACGGGGGAACAGTATGGCCACTCCAACTGTCCATAACCGCGGACGCGGCTATTCGAATAGTTTGACACTGCAGAGATTGTACACTTTCACCACAACATTCGATACATCCGTCAGGAACAAATTCTGAATTCACCATACTCAGTATGCGGATAATCAATCCTAACCTTTCAATTACACGCCCTAGTATAAGCACCTCTCCTATGAGTTTGGCCTCCCAACCATGACCACTGTCATCTTGGGTACTGCACAAGTGGACAATCTTCACAAGGTAGCCGCAGCTCAGACCTTGGCCGGGAGGGAACTAATACTAAGGGATATAAGTTTCCAGTCAAGCCCTACCCAATATTCGGGTATTGTGGTTGTACGATAAAATTGGAATGGTATCGCATCCAGACAACCATCAGTTTTATAAGGGGCTAAGGCTCATGCCTCAACATTTTTATCACCAGAATCATCAAGGGTTTGGAAACACATGTCCAAAACATTTCAATAGAATGATCCATCATTCCAAGGTTTTCATAACCATTTTTCCACCAAGTAATCCCATCTAAAGTTGATCAAGTTTTATGCTTAGCACTAGCATCTACAGGTGGGGGTAGTAGTGATGAGGGGTGGTAACTAGTGGAGTTTCAACTAAGTCCAACCTTATATCTTAGGCTGATATCAAGGTTTCTAGCTTAGGCCAAATTTTATGCTCTTTATGCAACCTTCAGCACAACTGTCTGGTATCTACCAAACTCTTAGGTAGACTCTAAGTAAGCTTTGATAAAGAAATAAAGTAAGAAGCTTGCCATAAAACTAGGATTGGTTTAACAAGTAGGTAGGATCACAGGTATGGGTTTGTGGCATCAGTAGGGTATCTTGCAAGGGTTAGCTTGCACATTCACGAGTAGTATTAGGCTTTCTAAAGTAGAGTGTCTTGCAAGTTTTAGCTTGCATCACTGTCAATATAAGCTTGCCTTGTGCAGAGCAGTGGTTGAAGTTCTCCTCGGCTTCTTCTTCGTAGTATCCTTCTTCCTCCTCGTAGTATCCTTGGTCGGTACTAGCGTCTATGAATAAATACGAGGTACACAATCACCAAACAATACTTAACTACTTGCAATCATCACACACAAGGGTCCTATGGATGATCTATCATCATCCCTAACATTACAAGGTTAAAGCTTGATTTAAATCTTTTTATTTTTAGAAAAGTAATTTCTACTCATTGAAAAACTACTTAAGATTTAATATTCTCCAAACCAAACATGGGATCATGTTGACACATGTCATCACCACATATTATAGTCCATGGGAATGTGATTTAAAGTGGTGTCACAATTTAATAAGGTTTTACCCTTTATTTTAATTAATTAAAGTGGCTAGAAATGCTTATGTAGCATTCTTTTATTACTTGAACAATATTTCTGCAAGTAAACCTACATATTTTTATATATTCTGAAAGGTATGGTTAAATGTGATTTTTGAGAGTTTGAATCAACTCAAAAGCTTTTATGGTTTAAATTTGAAAAATGTTTGAATGCAGAAAAGCTTCTTCCTTGTTATTTTTACTATGGGTTGTCTACAGATCCAAATGACTTGAATCCAATGGGCTTGGATTAAGCATTCACAGACCTTTCCAACAAAATTGGTTTCATTCAATTTGGTGCAATGAATCGATCTGGTTTGATTTTTGAAGTTGGGTGCTGAAGTGTGTTTGAAATGAAATAGAAAAAGTTTAATTTGAATTGCTGGGTTGCGCGGGAAATTCTAACGGGCCGTTTGCTGTTGAAGCGTTCTGCTGCTGCTTAAGTGGGTGTCCCCACTCGTCAGTGACACGGGACTGGGCGAAGCGGTATGGGGCAACGTGGATCGTTCGATCTAGTTCTAATCTAACGGCTGAGGGTCATCGTCGACGCGAGACAACTTCGGCGAGAACGAAACCTAGAGCGGCCAGTGAGGGGTGCTGGGGGCTCACCGGGGTACGGGCGAGGGTTGGCGAGGCGGGCGAACGACGAAGTCGACGACGGCGAACCTCCTGGTACCGGTGGCTTCTCCTGGGGCGGCTCCAATCGCTGGCTCCCTTCTTCTCCGGCAGCGGCAGGCTCCAGTGAAATTCCGGCGAGGTGGTGCTCGCCTTGCTCTGAGAATGGTGTGGCACGATCAGTGAGGAGAGGGGAGTGAGATAGTGTGAAGAAATCGTGCGGGGGTGGCCTCTATTTATAGTCGAGCGAGGGGACCGTCGGGGCGCATGGTGAGCTCGTCAGGGGCGACGTTACAGGCGGCTAATGGCATGGGCAAGGTTAGGGGACGGTGCGGTGTCTCCTGGCGATGCTCAACGACATGGTCGCGAGGCATGGGGCGGTGTGGTTTGGTCTGGAACGGGCGGTGCTCTGCGCGGCAAAGGCGGCATCTTCGATGGCGGGCGGTGGCTGTATGGCACGAGGCGGCAAACGGGGATGTCTGGCGGTCTCCTGGGTCGGTGGTGATCGTGTGTGCGCGCGGTGAGGGCGGCGCGCGGTCTGTGGATGCTGGTCGAGGGTGGTGCTCTGGCGCACGCTCGGCATGGTCTGGGCACGGCTTGTGCGCGTGGTCCAGGGCTTGGCAACGCTCGCGGCTGGGACAGGGAGTGGCGGTGGACGGTGGGCTGCCTCCCAGACAAGGTTGGCACGGCTAGTTCTTCCTCTAGCCTGCTGTCCACAATGGGGTGACATGGGGGTGCTCGGCTGTTCACCATTAATGACAATGGCAAGCTCACAGGGGTGCTAGTGTTGGGCTACTCTTTCTAGATGATCTACTGAGTTGTGTGTGAACTAACTAGGGAACAAGTTAGGCAAGAATCAATGCACACTATAGTGTTTGATGTTTTGTTTGATTTGTGTCTGCAACCTGTTTGATGAAATGGCCGCATGAAATCAAGTTTTGAATTTTGAAATGATTTTTGGTGGGTTTGCTAGATTGGTGCTGGTGAGTCTGCAGATGCTTGGGTTTTGAAAGTTGAGCTTGTTTGAGTGGGTTTTGGAAAAGTGGGATCTTTCCATATGAAGAAGATTCAATTTTGAATTGTCATTTAAACTATGCATTTAAAAGTTTCTGGATGGTCACAAGGTGGGCCTTGATACCTTGTTATGAGTACATTCAAGGGGTGCAAAGATCCAGAAAAGTTTCTATTAGGTTTTTAAAGTTTGAGACAGCCAAAGTAGGCATGGGAGTTAAATTGGTCAAAATGACCATTCACTTAATATATTTGTTTTGATTTACTTGTCTTTAGGAAAAGTGTGGGAAATGTTTTAGATGATGTTCTTTTCACCTAAGAAACATTTTACAAGCAATGGATCACACAAACAAGGTGGTTTTTAAAGAAATTCAAAATCCATGCATACACATATGCATGCATTCATGAGTTTATTTAGAAAAGTTTTTTGTTAACCCTAATCTTGATGATTAGTGTTTGATGATCTAAGTTTAGTATTTTTGGGATGTTACAAATAGACACGTGGGTCTTAACAGAATTTAAAGACAACCATATGGCTCATATCGGTTGCCAACTTACAATAAGGATCATTGCATACATCAAATATAATCACAATCATGGCCATATCACATCACAGCACACCCCTGCAAAACAAAGTTAGACGCCTCTAAATTTCTTTGCATATTTTACGTGGTTTGGGGCTTTCAATAAGTGTCGATATAACTTACGAACAAGAACCACAACGTTGATGTTTGAACTATCAAGTGCCCGTTGTAAATTGGATCTATACTATAATGGGAGAGACACCATAGAAGCCACTTATGCAATACAAGTTGCATGTTGAGCGTGGAGCAAGTCTCATGAACGATGTCATGTAAGGTTAGCCGCCTTCATCCCATCATACCGCAAGATGCAAAGTACACAAGAAGCAATTGATAATAAAAGCACCACCGCCCACAATGACCATTGTGCTCTACTCGTGCAACAGATCTACATATAGACATGGCTCTGATACCACTGTTGGGGTTCGTAGCATGGAAAACAAAAAAATTCTACCGCATGCAAACAAACAAGCCAAGATCTATCTACTAGATTGTAGCAATGAGTCGATAGAGGAACTCACCCTTGAAGACTCCAAAGCGGTTAACGAGAGCAGATTCTCGTGGGTGATGTAGTCGTACTCTTGCCGATCTCAAGATCGCGTAGACGATCCTTCCGGCGCTGCGTTCGGTCAGCCGGCTTCACAATTCGGTACTCGATGAAGACCTTCCTCTCCCTTGTTCCAGCAGGCATTGGAGGTTGTAGCACTCTCCTCGCGATTCCGGCAGCACGACGGCGTGGTACCGGAAGTAGAGGGGAGATCTCGCAGGGCTTCGCCTTAAGACGGAGCGAGAATGGTGGACAATGAGAGAGGCCTTGGCAATCTAGGGTTTATAAGGCACCAAGGGGAGAGTGTAGCCGGCGGCTAGGGGTTTGTATCACCCCAACTCGGCGAGTTGGTGGTGCCCTAGGCGGCGGCAGCAGCAGCAGGGGTGGTGGCGCCGGTGGGTTAGGGTTAGGGTTTCGGGGTGTGAGAGGTGTAGGCTAGAGGGGCACCCCTGCCCCTCCTTATATAGGAGGGAGGGCACCAGTTGGGAGGAGGGAGTCCTCCCCCAACTCGACCTCCTTGGCCGGCGGGTGGAGGGAGGAGGACTTCCTCCCCAAGTAGGTTTCCTACTCTCCCTCCACCAAGCAAACTTGTCGTTTGACTTTTCAAATTAGCGTTTGACTTTTCAAACTAGGATTTGATTTCTCCCTTTATTTTGCCCTCCCATGATACCTAGTACATGATGCAACCATTCCACATTGTCATGACACATTCATGTACCCTTCCCCTCCGGAGTGCCGGACCTTCCGGAACCTTCTAGAACATTCCGATGAAAACACCGGAATCATTCCCCAACTCCGAAACAGGACTTTCCTTATATGAATCCTATTCTCCGGACCATTCCGGATCTCCTCGTGATATCTCGGATCCCATCCGAGACTCCAAACAACATTCGGTCTCTTACTCATCATTCCATAACTACTCAACAACATCGAATCCTTAAGTGTGTCTCCCTACGGTTCGTGAATTATGCGGACATGATCGAGACACTTCTCCGAACAATAACCAATAGAGGAATCTGGAAATTCATATGGCTCCCACATATTTCTACGATTACTTTGCGATCGAATGAACCACTTACATACGATACCAATTTCCCTTTGTCTCACGATAGTTTACTTATCCGAGGTTTTGATCGTCGGTATGTCTACATACCTAGTTCAACCTCATTACCGATAAGTACTCTTTTCTCGTTCCCGTGGTATGTGATCCCTTGTGAGCCAGTCACATGCTTGCAAGCTAATTAGATGACATTCCACCGAGAGGTCCTAGAGTATATCTATCCGTCCTATGGATGGACAAATCCCACTCTTGATCCATGTGTCTCAACCCATACTTTCCGAATACTCAATGCCACCTTTATAGCCACCCAGTTGCGGTGTGGTGTTTGATGTCATCAAAGCATCCTTCCGGTGATGGTGATAAGCATGATCTCATGGTCGAAGGAATTAGGTTACTATGTATCAGAAAGCTTACAGCAATTGAACTATTAAAATGACTTGATCTTTATGCTACGCTTATCTATAGGAGTATGTCCACCATATCATATATTAATCAACAAGCTAGTATTATGAAGAGGCTTTACTAGGGACTCTAATTTAATTTACAAATCACACAAGTATTAATGTTTCTGGTTAATACTGTTATAGCATGAATGTAAACATTTATCATAAACACAAAGATATAATAATAACTATATTTATTAATGCCTCTAGGGCATATCTCCAACAGAAGAAGAAGTCGGGCACTTTGGCGGACGCTCGGATCAAGTGGACTGTGGCCGAGGACACCTGTATCGCCGAAGCTTGGAAGATGGTGAGCATGGATCCGATCACCAGTGCAAACCAGAATTCAGACAACTATTGGCGGCGCGTGAAGGTAGCGTTTAATGAGCGTAGCGTTTGCGATCCAAAGTATCGCAAAATTCACATGGAGCGAGGGGAGAAGGCTATTACCAACCATTGGGCGATCATCCAGACTGCGTGCAGCAAATGGCACAGCTGTGTGGAAGAGGTGGAACACACACAAGCCAGCGGGAAAAACATGGACAACAAGGTACTCGCGAACAATAGCTTTGTCAAGCACTCGCTTCCATTTTGACACATTTGACACACTTCCATTTTGCATCTTCGTCATGCACTTGCTTTGTTTCGAGAGGATATGAAGATGAAGTTCAAGTTCCATCATGTATTCGAGGAGATCGAGAACTGCAAAAGGTGGCGGGACACTCGCCTGAGCCTCTCCAAGACCAAGGACGATGTCTATAACCCGGAGGCCCCTCCCGCTGCTGCCGGCGAAAGAAGACCAGAGATCGGACAGAAGAAGGCGAAGATGCTCAAAGCCGCCGGACTTCCCACCGAGCGTCTCCAGGCTTCGATTGAGAAATGCATCGCCGACACGAGGGCGCAGGCCGAGAAGAGGGCCGAGAAGACCGACGAGCGTTGGAAGCAGGTGATCGAGACCCAATGGGAAAAGGTGGCCCTCATCAAGGCCAACATCGCCGAGAAGAAGGCCAACTATGCTGCCAAAAAACACAACACGGATCTCAAGTTCCTGATGGGAGGCGAGGACACGTCGAAGATGATCTCGCCGGTCAAGGCCTGGTACATGGCGCAACGCTAGGCCATCCTCCAGGGCGAGATTACGCCTTCCCCTTCCTCTGCGCCGAACGCCCCTGCGCTAAACTCTGCTTCCACCTCCTCCAACCCGTCGACGTCCGCCGGCGAGACGGACGACCATGCCGCGTTGACCACGCCGCAGTAGCCCATCCCCATCGAGGACCGAGAGATAGCCGAGTTATTTTCCCTGTTCTGTAATAATCTGTTGCCGAATTTGTGGGCGTTAATTCTATTGAACACCTTGTGGCCGAGCACTCGCCGGCGGGACGATAAAAATTTAAATATATCGTTGTTTTCTATTCGCCTGGATACTCGGTCTGGTACGCGAGTGGGAAACTGGACATACCCATGCCGAAATCAAGTTCCGTACGGCTAAAAAAATCTGAATTTCGGACTGAATTCATCCAACGGGTCAGGATGCTCTTATCTCCAAGCCAGCAAATGTGGTTGCGATCTCTCGATCTCTCTCTGAATCTCAAACGAGTTCCTGACTGAAAGTGAGAAACGAACAGAGACAGAGTATTTCGGTGCGGTGTTCTGAGGACTGCTTTTCATTATCTTCTTCTCCTTTTATTACATTAGATGATCGTGGAGCTTCTCTACTACTTGGACGTGCCATCCCACGCCCGGAGATCGCTCAGCTCGATCCTGAATCTATGGCATGAATCGCACAAAACGCTCATGCAGAACTACCCTGAAACTTAGCTAACGACAAACGACTAAGTCCTAATCTGAACTGAACCGTACCGCAGTGTTGCAACGGCCAGACCTGAGCTGGGTTCAGAGAACTGAGCAAGCTGAGGTTTGGACAACATTTCTCCCCTCAAACCTGCTGCTTGATCTTCAGAACGCCGATCTTCTGACGAAATTCGACGAACTTGTTGCGGCCTAGAGCCTTGGTGAGGATATCAGCAAGCTGTTCTTCAGTGCTCACATGCTCGACCTCCAATGTTCCATCTTCGATCTGCTGTTTTGTGTAGTGGAATTTAGTGTCAATATGCTTGCTGCGGCTGTGATGCACTGGATTCTTGCAAAGTGCTATGGCGGAATTATTGTCGATGAGGAGCTTGAACCTTTGTTGCTCCTTGCCAGTGAGCTCACTGACGAGCCTGTTCAGCCACACACCTTGGCATGCTGCTGTCGCCGCTGCAACATACTCAGCTTCGCAGGAGGATGTTGCCACCCCTCCTTGCTTCTGGGAACACCATGAAATCAGATTGTTGTTGAGGAAGAACACAAACCCTGTGGTGCTCTTGCGATCGTTGATGTCCTCGGCGTGATCGTTGTCGCTGTAGCCAACGAGCTGTGGTGCTCTTCCCTTCACATAGCAGCAGCCATAATCCTGTGTGCCACGGATGTAGCGCAGAATCTGCTTGACGGCTGCCCAGTGTTCCTTCCTAGGTGCCTCCATGTGCCTGCTCACGACGCCCATGGCATGGGCAATGTCAGGACGTGTGTTCACCAGGTAGCGGAGGCTACCGATCACACTCCTGTACTCAGTAGCGTCGACAGCAGCTCCATCGACCACCTTCCGCAGCTGGAGACGCTGCTCCATGGGTGTGCTGCAGGGATTGCACACACTCAGACCTACACGCTCCAGTATCTTCCCATCGTACGCTGCCTGTGACAGCGTGATCTCCCCCGGTCATTGCTGCACCTCGATCTCCAAGTAATAGCTCAGGCGACCGAGATCGCTCATCTCGAACATCTATTTCATCTGCATCTTGAACTGCTTGATCTCCTCAGTGTCGCCCCCCGTGATCACAAGGTCATCGACGTAGACGCCGACTAGCAGAAAGGATTCAGAGCCGCCACGGCGGTAGATGCCGTGCTCGAGGGTGCATCGCGTGAACCCAAGTGACACCAGTGTCGCGTCGAGCTTCGCGTTCCAAGTGCATGGAGCTTGCCGGAGACCGTATAGCGCTTTGTCCAGCTTGAGAACCTTGGTGGCGTCCTTGTCAATGGCGAAACCAGGAGGCTGCTGTACATACACCTTCTCGGTGAGAACGTCGTTCAGGAATGCCGATTTCACGTCCATATGATGCACCTCCCAACCGTCGTGCACGGCGAGCGCAAGCAGCAGGCGCACGGTCTCCAGGCGCGCCACGGGAGCGAAGACCTCGTCGAAGTCCACCCCCTGGCGCTGTGAGTACCCTTTCGCCACCAGCCTCGCCTTGTGCTTCACGACAGCTCCTGCAGGATCACGTTTTACCTTGAAGACCCACTTCATGCCGATGGCGCGGTGTCCCCTGGGCAGCGACGATGGCGACCAGGTGGCGCTGTCCTCGATAGACTTCAGCTCGGCTTCCATCGCGCTTCTCCAAGCAGGATCATCAAGTGTTCCTTCAAGACTTGTAGGTTCCTCGGCCGTGGTCAGGCCGAGAAACTCATCTTGTTCCATCGGTAGCGTGGTGTCGTACAGGTTCGTCAGACGCCGGTAGCGGCGAGGGCCGCCAGAGTCGGTGTCGAGTTCTTTGTCGTGACTTGGTGGAGTAGCAACTCCACTGGCATCGGCGGAGTAGCTGCTTCGGTGCTGAAGACGCTGGTGACGCGAAGTAGCGGAGTTCGAGTTCAGTTCAGTTTCAAACTGAACCGCTTCAACTGTTGTGACAGGGCTTTGTACCCGCTCTGTCGCCAAGTGCTCGACGGTGTACTCGACGGTGAACGATGACGGTGCGGTGAGCTCGTTGGTGTTCCACTCCTTGCCCCAGCTCCACGGCCGACGCTCCTCAAACACGACGTCGCGGGTTACGTAGACGCGCTCGCCCACAGGGTCATAGACGCGGTATGCCTTGGAGCCCTCCTCGTAGCCGACGAAGATCCCCGGCGTGGATCGATCCGCCAGGTTGCTTTGCCCCGGCCCCAGCTTCTTGACGTGTGCAGTACAGCCGAAGGTGCGCAGATGGCCCACGTTTGGCTTCCTGCCGTGCCACGCCTCGTACGGGGTACCGCCATTGAGGCTCCTCGACGGTGCTCGGTTGAGCAGGTAGACGGCGGTTTTCACCGCCTCTCCCCAGAACGGCCCTGGCACTCCCAGTGCCTTGAGCAGGCACCTGGCCATATCGATGACGGTTTGATTCCTCCGCTCTACCACGCTGTTCTGCTGGGGCGTGTAGGGCGCGGTGGTGAAATGCTTGACGCCGTTCTCCTCGCAGAACTCGGAGAATTCTGTCGAGTTGAACTCGCCGCCACGGTCAGACCTGAACGCGAGCAGTTTGCTCTCGCGCTCGTTTTCTGCCAGCGCTTTCACCTTCTTGAAGAAGCGCAGGGCCTCGTCCTTTGTCCTGATCAGCTCGAGCCACATGTACCGTGAGTGATCATCGACAAGGAGGAGGAAGTACTTCTTACCGTCGGCCGTCGGCGGCGTGATCGGTCCACAGAGGTCCATGTGCACCAGCTCCAGTGGCTTCTCTGCGCGAAACGTCGTCGCCCTCGGGAATGGCGTGCGGTCCTGATTGCCGATGGCACACCCGTCGCAGAATTCCTCCACATGCTCGACCGGAGGCATGCCACGCACCAGGTCCTTGCGCGCCAGCGAGTGCAGCACGCGGAAGTGCAGGTGGCCGTAGCGGCCGTGCCACAGCCACACCGCGTTGTCCTTCTGTGTCAGCGGTGGTCACCGGTGAGACACTCGAAGACGACGGTGCCGCGCCCCTGGATCCTGACTACGGACCCATCTCCGAAGCGCACCGTGCTATGCACGGACTCGTCCAGCGCATGGAACATCTCCTTGCAGCCCGTCATGTGGCTACTGGTGCTGGAGTCCAGGTCCCAAACACCTGCAGGGTATGGCACGGGCACAACTCTCTCTTCGTTGAGGTTCACCTCCTGCGCATCGACGGTGTCCGCGATATGCACCAGTGTGCATACCTGTGCCATCAGGAGTCCTGGATCGGCTGCTTCTTCCACGGCGAGGTTGGCCTGGGCCTGAGTCTCCTCGTCGCGTTTCTTCTTGCGGCATTCCTTGGCCCAGTGGCCAGGTTTGTCACAATAGCGGCAGTTGCCGGCTCGGCGCGGCGTGGTCTTGCCTTCCCCGCTCTCAGGTGCCTTCTGTTTCCCCTTCTGGCTAGAGGCAAAGCCCTGCCCGCGCTGCTTCTGGCGTGACGCCCACTCCTCCTCAGTAAGGAGTAGACGGCCGCCAGTGTCCTGCTCCTGCGATCCCCGCCCTTCTGACGCGGCGAGGCGCCCGCTCAGCTCCTCCAGGGACAGTGTGCTTAGATCGAGCAGTATCTCGATGGAGCATGCCATATGCGCGTAGCGTGGGGGCACGACACGGAGGAGCTTCTGGACGGCGTCGAGCACCGTGGTGCTGTCCCCCAGGGTCTGCAGCTCGCTGAGTAGGTTAGAGAGGCGGAGAGAAAAGTCCTCGACGCTCTCCCCGCTCTTGAACGCGATTGCCTCGAAATCCTTGCGGAGTTTTTGGCGTCGTGCTTCCCTGACGCGGTTGTTGCCGACACGCATCGCCGCTAGTGCATCCCATGCGGCCTTGGCGTCGTCCTTGGCCGCCAGCATAGCCACCATCTCCGGTGGGACAGAGCGGAGGATCGCACCCAGAGCCTATCGCTCCTGGCGCTCGGTGGCGTCGCCGTCGTCGACGGTCTCCCACAGACCGACGCCCTGGAGCGCGATCCGCATCAGGATCCGCCACTCCTGGTAGTTCGTCTTGGTGAGCGTGGGGAACGTGACGATGCCGCCGCCGCCCCCAGACTCCCGCGCAATCGTCTCCCGCACTACGACCTCGCCTCCGCCGCCATTTCGCGTAACCCTGCTACGTCCGCGGCTCGGTGAGCGCACGCGACGGGAGGACTTTCCTCCTGAGGGTGACCGCGAAGTGGCTGCTGCCGGAGCGACTGTCGCCGGTGGAGTCCCAACCATGATCCACGGTCTCTAATACCAAATGTGGTTGCGATCTCTCGATCTCTCTCTGAATCTCGAACGAGTTCCTGACTGAAAGTGAGAAACGAACAGAGACAGAGTATTTTGGTGCGGTGTTCTAAGGACTGCTTTTCATTATCTTCTTCTCCTTTTATTACATTAGATGATCGTGGAGCTTCTCCACTACTTGGACATGCCATCCCACGCCCGGAGATCGCTCAGCTTGATCCTGAATCTACGGCATGAATCGCACAAAACGCTCATGCAGAACTACCCTGAAACTTAGCTAACGAAAAACGACTAAGTCATAATCTGAACCTGAACCGGTACCGTGTGTTGCAACGGCCAGACCTGAGCTGGGTTCAGAGAAACTGCAGGCAAGCTGAGGTTTGGACAACATTTCTCCCCCTCAAACCTGTTGCTTGATCTTCAGAACGCCGATCTTCTGACGAAATTCAACGAACTTGTTGCGGCCTAGAGCCTTGGTGAGGATATCAGCAAGCTGTTCTTCAGTGCTCACATGCTCGACCTCCAATGTTCCATCTTCGATCTGCTGTTTTGTGTAGTGGAATTTAGTGTCAATATGCTTGCTGTGGCTGTGATGCACTGGATTCTTGCAAAGTGCTATGGCGGAATTATTGTCGATGAGGAGCTTGAACCTTTGTTGCTCCTTGCCAGTGAGCTCACTGACGAGCCTGTTCAGCCACACACCTTGGCATGCTGCTGTCGCCGCTGCAACATACTCAGCTTCGCAGGAGGATGTTGCCACCCCTCCTTGCTTCTGGGAACACCATGAAATCAGATTGTTGTTCAGGAAGAACACAAACCCTGTGGTGCTCTTGCGATCGTTGATGTCCCCGGCGTGATCGCTGTCGCTGTAGCCAACGAGCTGTGGTGCTCTTCCCTTCACATAGCAGCAGCCATAATCCTGTGTGCCACGGATGTAGCGCAGAATCTGCTTGATGGCTGCCCAGTGTTCCTTCCTAGGTGCCTCCATGTGCCTGCTCACGACGCCCACGGCATGGGCAATGTCAGGACGTGTGTTCACCAGGTAGCGGAGGCTACCGATCACACTCCTGTACTCAGTAGCGTCGACAGCAGCTCCATCGACCACCTTCCGCAGCTGGAGACGCTGCTCCATGGGTGTGCTGCAGGGATTGCACACACTCAGACCTGCACGCTCCAGTATCTTCCTGGCGTACGCTGCCTGTGACAGCGTGATCTCCCCCGGTCGTTGTTGCACCTCGATCTCCAAGTAATAGCTCAGGCGACCGAGATCGCTCATCTCGAACATCTATTTCATCTGCATCTTGAACTGCTTGATCTCGTCAGTGTCGCCCCCCGTGATCACAAGGTCATCGACATAGACGCCGACTAGCAGAAAGGATTCAGAGCCGCCACGGCGGTAGACGCCGTGCTCGAGGGTGCATCGCGTGAACCCAAGTGACACCAGTGTCGCGTCGAGCTTCGCGTTCCAAGCGCGTGGAGCTTGCCGGAGACCGTATAGCGCTTTGTCCAGCTTGAGAACCTTGGTGGCGTCCTTGTCAATGGCGAAACCAGGAGGCTGCTGTACATACACCTCCTCGGTGAGAACGTCGTTCAGGAACGCCGATTTCACGTCCATATGATGCACCTCCCAACCGTCGTGCACGGCGAGCGCAAGCAGCAGGCGCACGGTCTCCAGGCGCGCCACGGGAGCGAAGACCTCGTCGAAGTCCACCCCCTGGCGCTGTGAGTACCCTTTCGCCACCAGCCTCGCCTTGTGCTTCACGACAGCTCCTGCAGGATCACGTTTTACCTTGAAGACCCACTTCATGCCGATGGCACGGTGTCCCCTGGGCAGCGACGATGGCGACCAGGTGGCGCTGTCCTTGATAGACTTCAGCTCGGCTTCCATCGCGCTTCTCCAAGCAGGATCATCAAGTGCTGCTTCAAGACTTGTAGGTTCCTCGGTCGTGGTCAGGCCGAGAAACTCATCTTGTTCCATCGGTAGCGTGGTGTCGTACAGGTTCGTCAGACGCCGGTAGCGGCGAGGGCCGCCAGAGTCGGTGTCCAGGTTGCTGTCGTGACTTGGTGGAGTAGCAAACTCCACTGCTGGCATCGGCGGAGTAGCCGGCTCGGGTGCTGAAGACGCTGGTGATGCGAGCACTAGAGTAGCAGGTTCAGGTTCAGTTTCTGAAACTGAATCCGCTTCTGAACCTGTGCTGCCTATTGTGACAGGGCTTTGTACCCGCTCTGTCGCCAAGTGCTCGACGGTGTACTCGACGGTGAACGATGACGGTGTGGTGAGCTCGTTGGCGTTCCGCTCCTTGCCCCAGCTCCATGGCCGACGCTCCTCGAACACGACGTCGCGGGTTACGTAGACGCGCTCGCCCACAGGGTCATAGACGCGGTATGCCTTGGAGCCCTCCTCGTAGCCGACGAATATCCCCGGCGTGGATCGATTCGCCAGGTTGCTTTGCCCCGGCCCCAGCTTCTTGACGTGTGCAGTACAGCCAAAGGTGCGCAGATGGCCCATGTTTGGCTTCCTGCCGTGCCACGCCTCGTACGGGGTACCGCCATTGAGGCTCCTCGACGATGCTCGGTTGAGCAGGTAGACGGCGGTTTTCACCGCCTCTCCCCAGAACGGCCCTGGCACTCCCAGTGCCTTGAGCAGGCACCTGGCCATCTCGATGACGGTTTGATTCCTCCGCTCTAACACGCCGTTCTGCTGGGGTGTGTAGGGCGCGGTGGTGAAATGCTTGACGCCGTTCTCCTCGCAGAACTCAGAGAATTCTGTCGAGTTGAACTCGCCATTGCCGTTGACCTGAACGCGAGCAGTTTGCTCCCGCGCTCGTTTTCTGCCAGCGCTTTCACCTTCTTGAAGAAGCGCAGGGCCTCGTCCTTTGTCCTGATCAGCTCGAGCCACATGTACCATGAGTGATCATCGACAAGGAGGAGGAAGTACTTCTTACCGCCGGCCGTCGGCGGCGTGATCGGTCCATAGAGGTCCATGTGCACCAGCTCCAGTGGCTTCTCTGCGCGAAACGCCGTCGCCCTCGGGAATGGCGTGCGGTGCTGCTTGCCGATGGCACACCCGTCGCAGAATTTCTCCACATGCTCGACCGGAGGCATGCCACGCACCAGGTCCTTGCGCGCCAGCGAGTGCAGCACGCGGAAGTGCAGGTGGCCGTAGCGGCCGTGCCACAGCCACGCTGCGTCGTCCTTCTGTGTCAGCAGGCTGACAGGTGAGGAGATCTTCAGACGTACCGTGTACAGCCTGTTGCCGGTGCGATTGATGCGCGGCCTGTCGAGGATGCACATGACGCCGTCCTCGATGGTGGTCTTGCAGCCGTTCTCATCGAGCTGCCCGAGCGAGATGATGTTGCTGCGTAGAGAGGGTATGTAGTAGACCTCCCCAATAACGCGGTGGTCGCCGGTGAGACACTCGAAGACGACGGTGCCGCGTCCCTGGATCCTGACTACGGACCCATCTCCGAAGCGCACCGTGCCATGCACGGACTCGTCCAGCGCATGGAACATCTCCTTGCAGCCTGTCATGTGGCTGCTGGCGCCGGAGTCCAGGTACCAAACACCTGCAGGGTATGGCACGGGCATAACTCTCTCTTCGTTGAGGTTCACCTCATGCGCATCGACGGTGTCCGCGATATGCACCAGTGTGCATACCTGTGCCATCAGGAGTCCTGGCTCGGCTGCTTCTTCCACGGCGAGGTTGGCCTGGGCCTGAGTCTCCTCGTCGCGTTTCTTCTTGCGGCATTCCTTGGCCCAGTGGCCAGGTTTGTCGCAATAGCGGCAGTTGCCGGCTCGACACGGTGTGGTCTTGCCTTCCCCGCTCTCAAGTGCCTTCTGTTTCCCCTTCTGGCTAGAGGCAGAGCCCTACCCGCGCTGCTTCTGGCGTGACGCCCACTCCTCCTCAGTAAGGAGTAGACGGCGCCCGATGTCCTGCTCTCCCGCGATCCCCGCCCTTCGGCGGCGGCGCCCGCTCAGCTCCTCCAGGGACAGTGTGCTCAGATCGAGCAGCGTCTCGATGGAGCATGCCATATGCGCGTAGCGTGGGGGCACGACGCGGAGGATCTTCTGGATGGCGTCGAGCACCGTGGTGCTGTCCCCCAGGGTCCGCAGCTCGCTGAGCAGGTTAGAGAGGCGGAGAGAAAAGTCCTCGACGCTCTCCCCGCTCTTGAACGAGATTGCCTCGAAATCCTTGCGGAGTTTTTGGCGTTGTGCTTCCCTGACGCGGTTGTCGCCGACGCGCATCGCCGCCAGTGCATCTCATGCGGCCTTGGCGTCGTCCTTGGCAGCCAGCGTAGCCACCATCTCTGGTGGGACAGAGCGGAGGATCGCACCCAGAGCCTGTCGCTCCGGGCGCTCGGTGGCGTCGCCGTCGTCGACGGTCTCCCACAGACCGGCGCCCTAGAGCGCGATCCGCATCAGGATCCGCCACTCCTGGTAGTTCGTCTTGGTGAGCGTGGGAACGTGACGACGCCGCCGCCGCCCCAGACTCCCGCACAATCGTCTCCCGCACCATGACCTCGCCTCCGCCGCCATTTCGCGTAACCCTGCTCCATCCGCGGCTCGGTGAGCGCACGCGACGGGAGGACTTTCCTCCTGAGGGTGACCGCGAAGTGGCTGCCGCCGGAGCGACTGTCGCCGGTGGAGTCCCAACCATGATCCACGGGCTCTGATACCAAATGTGGTTGCGATCTCTCGATCTCTCTCTGAATCTCGAACGAGTTCCTGACTGAAAGTGAGAAACGAACAGAGACAGAGTATTTTGGTGCAGTGTTCTGAGGACTGCTTTTCATTATCTTCTTCTCCTTTTATTACATTAGATGATCGTGGAGCTTCTCCACTACTTGGACGTGCCATCCCACGCCCGGAGATCGCTCAGCTCGATCCTGAATCTACGGCATGAATCGCACAAAACACTCATGCAGAATTACCCTGAAACTTAGCTAACGAAAAACGACTAAGTCCTAATCTGAACCTGAACCGGTACCGTGTGTTGCAACGGCCAGACCTGAGCTGGGTTCAGAGAAACTGCAGGCAAGCTGAGGTTTGGACAACAAACCACGCACCCAGCACCAACCAGACCCAGCCCCAGCTCGCGTTCATCTCCCCTCTCCTTCTTCCCCAAGCTAGCAACCCACCATGGCGAGCAAAACCCTAGCCCACCCGTCTACCTGCTGAGCCCGTCGAGTAGGTGGGCAAGCCGCACCTCTGAGAGGTCCGGGACCTGCCTCTTCCTCCTATGCTTCTCCCAGCGCCAGTCACGTCGCCGGAGCGAGCCGTAGCTCGCCGAAGACGCCATGGCCGCCGGTTTCCGAAGGTTCCCGGGCGCCTGCCCCTGTTTTGTTCCAGTCCACCCCGAGCAGTCCCGTATGCACCTTGCGGCCTCTGGTAAGCTTTTCCCCCTCCCTGGCATGCTCGCTCCCTGCCTCCCTCCCCCGCTTCTGGTAACGTCGCCGGCCGCCGTCGAGCACAACGTGAGCGCGTCGCCGCTCTCCGCCGCCTCGCTGCAGCACCCCCGCCGCCGACGTCCCGCGAGCTCGCGCAAGCCCGTGGAGCACGGCCGCGCTCCCCTAGGCCTCACAGGAACCACCGCTAGCACCCTCCCTCGCCGTGCCGCCCGCCGCGCGCGCACGCGTTGCTGCCAGACGCGCTGAACCCGCACATTCAGACGTGCAGATCACAGCAGCGCGCACCTCTTTTCCCGCCCGTTTTCCGGCGCCCTTGGACCTTCTCACGCGACACCCATGGGCGTACGCAGGGGTGGGGCCGGACCGTGGCCCACCCAGAATTCTAAAGAAAAAATAAAATACCACTAATCTAATGTTTATCATTAAAAAATCTGATGTTTAGATCATATATCAATTTGGGAGTATTTATTTTTAGTCGTAGGAATAGTTGATTGTATAAAAATAGGAACAACACTAAGCGTGTCTGGATTGATGGAATGTTGTCATCGTCCCGGTTCTCCGGCTGCCATTTGTCTTGTACTTTTTGCCAACTTCACTTTTACTATAAAATATGTTTTTTTTTAAATATCTTGCTTTTGCATGTAAAAAAAAGTTCATCCATGTGACAGAAATGTTTTGGAGGTCTGTGCGCGAAGGAATGCTTCCGGCAAAATCTGCTCAAACTCTGTCGCTGAATACGTTCTGAAAACTGATCTGAATCCGTCCTTTTCATCTCTGTTCCCGTCGATTCCCCGGCGTACCTGTTGATCCTTTGCGAAATCCTTGGGAGCAAAAGTTATAAATAAAGGATCCATCTACGTTTTTCGTTTTTGTGCCATCTCGTTTAGTCCAGTGGATCCGTCGCCATCTTCTCTGGAAGATGGCCTCAGCTAGCCCAAAACGCACGTTCGAACTAGATCGTCGTCGAAAAAAAAACTTGACATACACAAAGGAAGCTGCTCCGTGGGACTCTTCCCTTACCCTCTCGACTCTTCCAGCTCTCTCCTCGTCCTTGGTCTCTCCCCGCGTGCACCCGGGCCGGATCCGAGCTATTCTCGCCGGCGTAGCCGGTCGTACATGGCGAGGTGAAGGTGCCGGTAGTAGGTTTAGGTTTATTTTTAGTCTAGTTTCTGTGATTTGTGTCCTATATGGCGTCTTGGGTCGGTCGCCGGCCTTCTCCGGCCAAGTCCGGCGCATCTGGTGCGGACTCTCTCAGTCGGCGCAGCTCTCGTGGCAAGGGCCGGCGCTGGGTGGCGAGGAAAGCTCCAGCATTCCCAATAAGGCTGTGACTTGCAGCTATCCTGGCGGTGCTTCGGGCACATCGTCGGAGTGGACGGACCTGGTGGTTCTTTGGGCTTCATGGCGGAGGCCACTATCACCGGGATCCGGCCGCTGCTGGAATAAGTCCGGTTTCTCAGCTCGTCATCGCTATCTACCATCTTCTCAAGATTCATCTCCTCCAGCCCGTGGCAGGAGCTTGGAGTCTGACGGTGAATCAGGAACAATTGTACGGCGATGGCGAACTGGTTGCTGCATAGCCTTTTTCTGCTGGATTGCTACTCTGTCTCCTTCTGGGCGCAATGGTGTCGAGCGGAAGGAATTCGGTGGTGGTGTCCCGTACTTCGAGGCTGTGCAGCTCTGGGGCACGTGCAATCTTTTGGCAAGAGCTTTATCATCGGCGACCAAGATCAGGTCCTCGATATCTTTGTGTGGCTTCTCTGGATGCATCTATGGCATCCCATGTTCAACCTCCGATGTAGGAGGCCCTCCTGTGGTGCTGCGGCGCTTCACAGCCTCGACCGCCTAAGTGGTTTCATCCCAAAGGTGTTGAGGATGGCGGCGTGGTCTCCATCTCACTGACGGCGGATCTGGACCCGATTGCTTTTCCATCTTTTTGTCCAGGGTGCTAGCTGTAAATTTGAAGGACTATGCTGTTATTTTTGTTCTGTACTTGAGTCCTTCTATAATTTGTAACCGCCCATGCAATTAATGGCACCTCGACCTTCGGGTCCTTCCCTCGCTCAAAAAAAAACTAGATTGTCGCTGCTAACTCAGCGTGTGCCAAACCTTTTACAAAAAGCACCTTCTCTTTATTTTTCTCCACCAAGACTCCTAGTTTAGCCACGTGTCAAGCCCCCGCTGAAAGCGCGTGCTGTGTCCCCTCCAGCTCCGTGGACCCACCCGTCATACTCGACGGGTAGGATCTGTCTGGTGAGAAAGGTCCTAGGTTCTTTTTCCAAATTCAACAAAGAAAATGGTTAAATACTAATTCAATCAAAACTTTTTGAAATTTTAGGAATCTGCAAAAACTTACAAAATGAAAAGTGAATCTTTTTCAAATGTGAATTCAAATACATATACAGTAAATTCCAATTTTGCCCCTGACTATTCCAACTAATAACAATCTGCCCTTTTTTATTTAAATTGCATTTATTAATAACTTTTAATCAATATTTTCAAATATTGCAAATAATATATGTTTTTGAATAAAAACATAAGGAATCTAATTATGCTATTTAAAATATCATTTGAGCATTTTAAATTTTCGAAATAATTTAATTGTTAATAAATGCCAATTCTTAAATATTGCATAACTTAAATTCCGTAACTCCGAATTTAACAAATGATATATCTAAATCGATCAGCTCGACGAGGCCGTTCTAAATATATATTTCGTGATATGAATTGGGGCATGCATCATATAAATATTAATGGGGCAGCAATATTTATGGGGCAAAACATGACTAAAAACTGAATAAAATGTTTTCATCTTGTACCCCACACCTCACCCATGCCATTCTATGCTATGTAATGTAAATTGTGCATCATATTATCATGGAATACTCTGTTTGCTTATTGCCTATAATTTATATGATTGTGCAATGTATTTATTTTGGCCCCTTCTGTGTTTGGGTTTTATCTGGATAGACGCTGAGCAAGGAGAATATCAGGAGCCTCAGGAGTAATACCCGGATCCATCTTGCTTTCACTATATATAGTATCTATTGCATCTATCTTATTCTTGCATCATGAGTCGCGATTCGAATTAAATTGAATCCCAAGTATTGCATAGCCTTTATTTATAAACCCCACCGAAGCTTGTTCCCTCAATCTTATGAGCCATTACTACAGGAGATGTTTGAGCCATGCGAGTCGCAGAATTCATGTGTAGGGTTTGTGAGTGTCTATAAATAATGAGGTACCTAAATAACTTAATTGAGTAGTAATGGGATAACTAATGAAGAGGCACCGGTGAGCACTATCTGCTATTTGGTTCTTTAAGCTCACATGTGTCCCGTAGGACCCCGAGTACTTGATTCTTGTTCCTTGACTATCGCACTATCCGCATATGGGACCATGAATCCCCCTCGCCAGAGCTTGAGTCATTTCCTATTTCTTGGGGCCACAAACTAGTTTGGGGCTTTGCTACTATCCTGTACTTATGCCATGCTACTGTTTTTTTACTATTGTTGCTCGAGGAGCGTTTACTATTGTACTGTTTAGGACTCCGTGTGACATTTCCGCTGTATCGACAAGCCCAATAACACTTTAGGGTTTCCAGTCGTTTATAGCCGTTGCTACACACCTTGGGTCTATCGCGGAGCCGGCCGACTTCGTAGCGGGTAGCTTAGTGGGGTGGCCCCCTAAAATATTTAATGAATCTTGTGATTGCTTTGTCGTGGTGCCTCATTGGGTTTTCATTTGATTTTTCCGAGGTTGATCGTGCGTGTGTTGCTATTTTTGCATCCCTGCAGGATAAATCTTTCTGAAAGCCATGTCCGCGGTTATGGATGACTTAGAGCATAGTTTCTAGATCATAGACAAGCGTAACTAAAGTACCGCTTTAAATTGACTAAGACTTGACTAGTAATAGTGCAATATTCAAGGAATGATTGATAAAACTGCCAACAGATAGGATGTTCTTCCGCCTTCTCGTCCGGGAACAGGGAGTTGGCGAGCGATGTTTATTTATGTTGATATGTAACTGTTGGATAATTAAATTTTGTTTATTTAACGAGCGTCCGTCTATCATTGGTTAGGCGAATGTTGTAGCGTGTCTCTAAAGAACTGCTAGGCTTTACTTTCGCTGCAATTGCATCACCCTCAGGTTGTTCCCTTTAGATGCATAAAGACTTGTTGAGCCCCCTAGAGTCTTACACGATAAATATTTGGTTCAGATGGACAGATATACTCTAAGGAAGGTTACTGGTTTGAAGAGACCGATGATGGTGGCAACGACCGTCTGGTGTAGAAATTCCGGAGATGGAGATCCGTGAGATCTATGGGCGGGATATGCTTATTTTCAGGTCATCTTATGTCAATTTGCTTCTTATCTGTACTCGGATCTTATCTCCGCTTCCTCTTGATACTCTGATGTGTGATGTATGAGGATGTATCCTAACTATTAGCTATCTAATATTTTAGAACTTGTCGTATGGTGTTGAATATTTCTATTTCTTTTAGATAGATGGTTATGATGTACCCTTGTATGTCGTTGGCATACATGCTCATTTGTGTATGCTTGACTCGCAGTCCAGCCAGCTACGTCTCTCGCACTTGAAGCTATAACCACGAGGAATTGGTAGGGTGGTTGGCCGGTACCGTTCCCTGCTCCGCTTAGACGGGCCTGCTCTTGGGTGGCCTTTGGGCCTCCACAGTAGTACCACCTTATGCACTCTTGGGTTATACCGTCTTGTGATTTAGAGTGTGAGGTGCAGGGGATTACACCATATCAATGTGATACTGTGATTCCAGTTCCTCCCTGACAAGCAGCTTGTCCTCAAACTGCAGGCTGGCAACCATGGTCTTGTTGCCCCCACGGCTCCATGTCTTGGTACATCAAGCGTCACCTCCACTTTACCCGATGCCACCATAGGTGCTGCTTTAAGTTGTGTTGCCGCTTCTAGATCTGACGAAGTAGGCAGTTCTCCTATTAGGTTTACTGCCACTAGTACTTCTATTTATGCCTCTGATATTATTATCCCTGGTTGTAGTACCGCCACCACTACTTGCCCTGCTGCGCCTGGTTGCTCGGCCATGATTCCCTTGGTTGCATACTTGTCACCTTGATTGTGATCTCATCTGCGTCGCTCGCTTCTTCCTCTGGCGCTTCTTCTTTGCATAACTTTAATTCCAGAATTCAATTCAACAAATGATATATCTAAATCGATCAGCTCGACGAGGCCGTTCTAACTATACATTTAGTGATATGAATTGGGGCATGCATCATATAAATATTAATGGGACAGCAATATTTATGGGAGCAAAACATGACTAAAAACTGAATAAAATGTTTTCATCTTGTACCACACACCTCACCCATGCCATTCTATGCTATGCCATGTAAATTGTGCATCATATTATCATGGCATACCTTGTTTGCTTGGTGCCTATAATTTATATGATTGTGCAATGTATTTATTTTGGCCCCTTCTGTGTTTGGGTTTTATCTGGATAGACGCTGAGCAAGGAGAATATCAGGAGCCTCAGGAGTAATACCCGGATCCATATTATTCTCCCACTGAACTATCAGGCAAGCATTTTCCCATGCTTGCACTACATGTAGTACCTATTGCATCTATCTTATTCTTGCATCATGCGTCACGATTCAAATTAAATTGAATCCCAAGTATTGCATAGCCTTTACTTTTAAACCCCACCAAAGCTTGTTCCCTCAATCTTATGAGCCATTACTACAGGAGTTCTTTGAGCCATGCGAGTCACAGAATTCTTGTGTAGGGTTTGTGAGTGTCTATAAATAATGAGGTACCTAAATAACTAAATTGAGTAGTAATGGGATAACTAATGAAGAGGCACCGGTGAGCACTATCTGCTATTTGGTTCTTTAAGCTCACTTGTGTCCCGTAGGACCCCGAGTACTTGATTCTTGTTCCTTGACTATCGCACTATCCGCATATGGGACCATGAATCCCCCTCGCCAGAGCTTGAGTCATTTCCTATTTCTTGGGGCCACAAACTAGTTTGGGGCTTTGCTACTATCCTGTACTTATGCCATGCTACTGTTTTTTTACTATTATTGCTCGAGGAGCGTTTACTATTGTACTGTTTAGGACTCCGTACATTTCCGCTGACGACAAGCCCAATAACACTTTAGGGTTTCAATCATGTACAGCTGCTACACACCTTGGGTCTATCATGGAGCCTACCGACTTCAGAGCTGGTAGCTTAGTGGGTGGCCCCAAAATATTTAATGAATCTTGTGATTGCTTTGTCGTGATGCCTTATTTAGTTTTCATTTGATTTTTCCGAGGTTGATCGTATGTGTTGCTATTTTGCATCCCTCAGGTAAATCTTTCAAAGTCATGTCCATGTTATGGATGACTTAGAGCATAGTTTCTAGATCATAGACAAGCGTAACTAAAGTATCGCTTTAAATTGACTAAGACTTGACTAGTAATAGTGCAATATTCAAGGAATGGTTGATAAAACTGCCAACAGATGGGATGTTCTTCCGCCTTCTCGTCCGGGAACAGGGAGGTGGGCGAGCGATGTTTATTTATGTTGATATGTAACTATTGGGTACTTCAATTTTGTTTATTTAACGAGCCTCCGTCATCATTGGTTAGGCGAATGTTGTAGCGTGTCTCTAAAGAACTGCTAGGCTTTACTTTCGCTGCAATTGCATCACCCTTAGGTTGTTCCCTTTAGATGCATAAAGACTTGTTGAGCCCCCTAGAGTCTTACACGATAAATTTTTGGTTCTGTATGGATGATATACTCTAAGGAAGGTTACTGGTTTGAAGAGACCGATGGTGGCAACGATCGTCTGTGTAGAATTTCCGGGATGGAGATCCGTGATATCTATGGGCTGGATATGCTTATTTTCAGGTCATCTTATGTCAATTTACTTCTTATCTCGGATCTTATCTTTTGCTTCCGCTTGATACTCTGATGTGTGATGTATGAGGATGTATCCTAACTATTATCTATCTAATATTTTAGAACTTATCGTATGGTGTTGAATATTTCTATTTCTTTTAGATGGATGGTTATGATGTACCCTTGTATGTCGTTGGCATACATGCTCATTTGTGTATGCTTGACTCATGATCCAGCCACACGCCTCTCAGACTTGAAGCTATAACCACGAGGAGTTGGTAGGGTGGTTGGCCGGTACCGTTCCCTGCTCCGCTTAGACGGGCCTGCTCTTGGGTGGCCTTTGGGCCTCCACAGTAGTACCACCTTATGCACTCTTGGGTTATACCGTCTTGTGATTTAGAGTATAGGGTCCAGGGGATTACACCATATCAATGTGATACTGTGATTCCAGTTCCTCCTTAACAAGCAGCTTGTCCTCAAACTACAGGCTGGCAACCATGGTCTTGTTGCCCACGGCTCCATGTCTTGGTACATCAAGCCACCTCCATTGCACCCCATGCCACCACAGCCGCTTTTGTTGTGTTGTCGCTTCTAGATCTGTCGAAGTAGGCAGTTCTCCTATTAGGTTTACTGCCACTAGTACTTCTATTTATGCCTCTATTATTATTATCCCTGGTTGTAGTACCGCCACCACTACTTGCGCTGCTGCGCCTGGTTGCTCGGCCATGATTCCCTTGGTTGCCTAATCGTCACCGCAGCTTGTGATTCAGACTGCGTCGCATCGCTTCTTCCTCCGGGCGCTTCTTCTTTGCATAACTTTAATTCCGTAACTCCGAATTCAACAAATGATATATCTAAATCGATCAGCTCGACGAGGCCGTTCTAACTATACATTTAGTGATATGAATTGGGGCATGCATCATATAAATATTAATGGGACAGCAATATTTATGGGAGCAAAACATGACTAAAAACTGAATAAAATGTTTTCATCTTGTACCACACACCTCACCCATGCCATTCTATGCTATGCCATGTAAATTGTGCATCATATTATCATGGCATACCTTGTTTGCTTGGTGCCTATAATTTATATGATTGTGCAATGCATTTATTTTGGCCCCTTCTGTGTTTGGGTTTTATCTGGATAGACGCTGAGCAAGGAGAATATCAGGAGCCTCAGGAGTAATACCCGGATCCATCTTATTCTCCAACTGAACTATCAGCCCCATGCTTGCACTACATGTAGTACCTATTGCATCTATATTATTCTTGCATCATGAGTCACGATTCAAATTAAATTGAATCCCAAGTATTACATAGCCTTTACTTTTAAACCCCACCAAAGCTTGTTCCCTCAATCTTATGAGCCATTACTACAGGAGTTGTTTGAGCCATGCGAGTCGCAGAATTATTGTGTAGGGTTTGTGAGTGTCTATAAATAATGAGGTACCTAAATAACTTAATTGAGTAGTAATGGGATAACTAATGAAGAGGCACCGGTGAGCACTATCTGCTATTTGGTTCTTTAAGCTCACTTGTGTCCCGTAGGACCCCGAGTACTTGATTCTTGTTCCTTGACTATCTCACTATTCGCATATGGGACCATGAATCCCCCTTGCCAGAGCTTGAGTCATTTCCTATTTCTTGGGGCCACAAACTAGTTTGGAGCTTTGCTACTATCCTGTACTTATGCCATGCTACTGATTTTTTACTATTGTTGCTCGAGGAGCGTTTACTATTGTACTGTTTAGGACTCCGTGTGACATTTTCGCTGTATCGACAAGCCCAATAACACTTTAGGGTTTCCAGTCATTTATAGCCGTTGCTACACACCTTGGGTCTATCATGAGCCGACCGACTTCAGAAGGTAGCTTAGTGGGGTGGCCCCCTAAAATATTTAATGAATCTTGTGATTGCTTTGTCGTGATGCCTCATTGGGTTTTTATTTGATTTTTCCGAGGTTGATCGTGCGTGTGTTGCTATTTTTGCATCCCTGCAGGGTAAATCTTTCTGAAAGCCATGTCCGCGGTTATGGATGACTTAGAGCATAGTTTCTAGATCATAGACAAGAGTAACTAAAGTACCGCTTTAAATTGACTAAGACTTGACTAGTAATAGTGAAATATTCAAGGAATGATTGATAAAACTGCCAAGATGGGATATTCTTCCGCCTTCTCATCCGGAACAGGAGGTGGGCGGCGATGTTTATTTATGTTGATATGTAATCATGGGTAATTAAACTTTGTTTATTTAACGAGCATCCGCTCATCATTGGTTAGGCAAATGTTGTAGCGTGTCTCTAAAGAACTGCTAGGCTTTACTTTCGCTGCAATTTCATCACCCTCAGGTTGTTCCCTTTAGATGCATAAAGACTTGTTGAGCCCCCTAGAGTCTTACACGATAAATATTTGGTTCAGATGGACAGATATACTCTAAGGAAGGTTACTGGTTTGAAGAGACCGATGATGGTGGCAACGACCTTCTGGTGTAGAAATTCCGGGGATGGAGATTCGTGAGATCTATGGGCAGCATATGCTTATTTTCAGGTCATCTTATGTCAATTTGCTTCTTATCTGTACTCGGATCTTATCTTCCGCTTCCGCTTGATACTCTGATGTGTGATGTATGAGGATGTATCCTAACTATTAGCTATCTAATATTTTAGAACTTGTCGTATGGTGTTGAATATTTCTATTTCTTTTTGATGGATGGTTCTGATGTACCCTTGTATGTCGTTGGCATACATGCTCATTTGTGTATGCTTGACTCGCAGTCCAGCCAGCTACGTCTCTCGTACTTGAAGCTATAACCACGAGGAGTTGGTAGGGTGGTTGGCGCATCGCTCCCTCGCCCGCTTAGACGGCCTGCTCTCGGGTGGCCTTTGGGCCTCCATGAGTACCACCTTATGCACCGCTGTTATAATTGCCTTGTGATTTAGAGTGTAGGGTCCAGGGGATTACACCATATCAATGTGATACTGTGATTCCAGTTCCTCCTTGACAAGCAGCTTGTCCTCAAACTGCAGGCTGGAAACCATGGTCTTGTTGCCCCCACGGCTCCATGTCTTGGTACATCAAGCGTCACCTCCACTGTACCCGATGCCACCACAGGTGCTGCTTTAAGTTGTGTTGCCGCTTCTAGATCTGACGAAGTAGGCAGTTCTCTTATTAGGTTTACTGCCACTAGTACTTCTATTTATGCCTCTGTTATTATTATCCCTGGTTGTAGTACCGCCACCACTACTTGCGCTGCTGCGCCTGGTTGCTCGGCCATGATTCCCTTGGTTGCGCCCACTGTCACCGCAGTTATGATCTGCCTCTGCGTCGCTACTGGTTCTTCCTCTGGCGCTTCTTCTTCAAGCGCCTTTGCCGCTACTTGTGCCATAGAAGATTCTGTCATCCTGCTTTCTTTCTCCACGGCAATCTCTAGTATACGCGTCTTGAATTCGTCAAAGATGGTTTGAAGGGAGGCCTTGAAATCTTTCATAAAATAGTCGGCATCGAAAGCCATGGTGGTTGGCTCTGATACCAAATGTTGTGGAGTTGGATCCACAACGGGATAACTACCGTGCAGAAGATAGCCAGACGACGTGGTTGCTAGGGTTTGGGTAGACATAGGTTGAGAAGAGAGAATAACCATGAAGAGATTAGATTGATTGTTTATTGCCTGTCTCAAACGTGGATACATGACATCCTTATATAATAGATGTCGAGGCCATTGACCTCTCCTAATACGATTATACCTAGACCTTTCCTAATACAATTGGACTCTTCTTACCTAATCATATACCTTTCTAAAGGACTCTTATTGTCTCCTGCTCCAATACGAACATCCTGGTCTTCTTGTCGTCTAGCCAGCCGCAACCATCTTACTAGCGTCCACAACATAGGTACTTCAAGTTAACATATTGTACTGCAAATTGTTAACCATAGTTGTAGCATTGTCAAATTGCCAAATAGAGCAGAAACAACAATTGAAAATCTAAAATTACTAACCGTTTGACTTTATATGCCAAAGCTACTAAAACATTGTGGTGTATTGTATGGTTTTTCATGTTTAGATTCCCAACATGAATTTCCCAATCCAGATGCCATTGAAGGGTACAAGATAGGTACCTTTTTGTCCAACGCAGTGCTCGTGATCGCGGTAGCATGCGTCGAGGTAGGGCTACTCCCCTCGTGCCCGCTCCACTTGTGGGGAAGAACGGCAGAGGCCGGGGCATTGCGGAGCTTGCCGGGGCATCGTAGGGAATACCGTCCGAAGGTCAGAGGCCGAGGAGTCACAAGAGCTCTGTCGGCCACTTGGGAAGACCGGCAGACGCCAGGCCTTTGCAGGATCTCTAGCGTCCAACACGGTGGTCCGAGGCGGGATTCATGATAGTGAGGAGCTCGACGTCCCCAATCCGGTGTGGCTATAGTTGTACTCGGGCGGTAGAGTGGGACTGGCTTGAATAAGGAGAGTTTGATCAAGGTGTGAGCTATGGAGAGAGGACAATAGAATTAGAAAGGATGACTAATTACCCTTTAATTGCGCATAGCTGATTTTATAGGTTTATTATGCAGTCGGCTGTAGATCTTACCTCTCTCATTGGGAAGGAAAGATATGTTTTCCTAATTAATGTGTATTAATTACCCATGATTTTTGATTGATAATATGTGATCTGCCGTGACAAAAGGAAGGAAGGATGGACACGGGCATGACTAACCTTGAAAATTGATCGTACGATTTGGATGGTGTGTGGAGGTGCTGAGATTGAGATGAACGGTATAGATTGTTCCAATGTTTGATGTCGAGTGACGACCTACGATCACCAACTCCCATTTAATAGTAAATTAAATATAGATATAGATATATAACTAGTTGAATGCCCGTGCGTTGCTACGGATGTATAAATACAACTATCGGTAGCATATTTTGCAAATGTATCAATTTTCACTTGATGGTTGTTTTTGCTTAGCTCGGTCTAATAGTGGTCACATGATATATATAAATCGATGGATAGACAAGTGGATGGTGCTTGAACACGAAGGATACATGTTATGACCATAACGATTTCATATGACAGTTCAATAGATAATACTAAATATATGACATGGGAACTTGATATGGCTAAACACCAAGTAGTTATGTTACAGATGTCACTTTTAATATACTATACATGATACATGTTGCCATAAAGGAAAAGTCAAAACACATATCACAACATGATAAAGACCAATAAGTGTACATGTAAAAGTATGTCTGTTCCATTGTGTGCAAAAACAAAATAAGCCAATGTTGCAAATATGTTGGATGGCATGCAACTAAAGATGCCTTGTCAATGGCATCACATTGAGTACATCTCGAAGATGTCCATGCTATTCTAAACATGATGTATGAGAGGGACATATCGAATGTTTGTCATCCGTGATTCGATAGAATAAAAGATGCAAAATTAACCTTTTATTTCTATTATTTTCACGCAAGAAGTACTACTGTAGTGAAGATTAGTGGATCTTAAGTTTGAATAGGTCACAACTCAGGAAATTTCAAGCCACATTGATTTGTGTATGTGCATGTTGTCACGAGCCATCCGCTTATGTAATTTCCGATCTCTCTAATCCAATAAAATCAAGGTTATTTTTAAAGTGCGCGGGCGAGCTTGAATGTGCCCAGCCCGCCATGGCGCTATATGTGTGACCAGTGCGTGGCGCCCATCCGAGCTTCCCAACCTTCTTTTGTTTACGCCGTGTTTCTATGTTGTATAAAAATAATTATTGGCAAATGTAGTCTGAGAAAATGCTAAGTTCCTTTCCATACATGCTCAATATCTTCGTTGTTCGCACAAGGACGTACAAAAAATGTGTGCTTTCCCAACCGGCAACTCCAACCGAATCATCCTTCACAACAACCACCACCTCATGCCGATAGCCATGGAGTTTACATGCTTTGACGGCTGTCACCGAAGAAATGACCGGTGATCTAGCTCACTACCTGTGAAGCACTACCTGTGAAGGAAGCATCTCTCGCCATTCATTGCTTGGAGATGCGTGTTATCCAAAAAAACTGATTTTCTTTTCATTCTTTTCCGGGGCTCGCTGGTATATCCTAATAGGAATTATTCTCTCCCTACCTTTACATGTTCACTGGCAACCGGCTTTTCTGCCAAGTCCAGCACTACAACAAGATACCCCATATTACAATGGATAGGTAGCAACGGTGCAAAAATGCTGGGACTGTGGACCATCCAATCCCACCTTCCACGTAGTCCTTGTTAGAATCGGGCGGTAGAGGCCCACTCGGTGTGGCCTCTACCAGGCTAGGGTTGGCCCATGTGGGTATCGTATCCCCCTTTATAGCCTATAAATAGATGAACAATCTGTGTACGGGAATTTACCAAGAGAGTTTTCAATAAAGTTCCCTTTTGTTCACTGTGTCATCTACTTTGTACCGTGTGTGCTTTCTTCTAGTCTTCTTCTCGGGTGTGGAACAGTCTCGACCGCCACGGCAGGGGGTGTTTCAACACATTATCAGCGACGTGTCTCTCCGCCGAGCTCCGCTGTTGACCGCCGAGCCTGCATCACGCAGGCTTTCGTTGAAGGTAACACAAATCTGACCGCCAACGCTGACCTGCTGCCGCTGCGCGCCAGCTGCTGCTGCAAGGCCACGCTGCGCGCCACGCCGAAAGGGGTCGCCAGGCTGCCGCTGCTGGCCCACCGCTTGCCTGAAGCCGCTGCAGGCGCCGCCAGCTGTCAGATTCATCAGATGGGTTGCCAGCGCCACGGCCAAGGCTGTCACGCCGCTGCCACGCTGGCAGGCTCGCCGCCAAGATCGCCGTTGCAGGCCACAGACATGCCGCCGCCGCCGCCTTTTGCGCCATCACCACGATGCCGCCTCCACCCCACTTCGCTTCGCCCCGCCGCCGGTGCGTTTGCCGCCGCCGCTTCACTCGAGAGCACACTAGTGCTCGTTCTGCTGGCAGGACGGTGGGTGGGCTGTCCACGGAGATCACGTTTTTCGCCGCTGGCCGCTTCGACATGGGAACACGCGTTTATGGGCTGTTGGACCGCTTTTCTCTGCTTTCGTCCGATTTTACACAAGCTTTTGAACTATGTTTTACTATAGTCATTAATTAATGCATGTTTTTAATACTTTCTATCTTATAGATAGCTTGTACCGTTTTTACATTAAATTTTGGAACGCCGTCATATTTGAATTATTGTATCGATTATCGCATTTATGCAACCGACACCTGTAATCTTACACACTTTGCATAAATTGCGATGACCGAATCATCACCATGAAGTTCCCGGAGTTGACCCAGGATGGGCTTAACTACCTGACTTGGGCCTCGGACGTTGAGATCGTCCTCGAGGGCCGATGCATCAAGGATGCGTTGATTGAGGGGACCCCGACGGCCCCAAAGAAACCATCCCGGACAACGCCAAAGCCCTCGCACTTCCTCCGCCATCACATGTGTGAGACTCTCAAGAACGAGTACATGGCGTAACGGAGTGCTTCTTCCCTTTGGACCGCCTCAACAAGCGTTCTCTAGGCTGAAGTACACCATTCAGCCATAGGCGGAGGCGTATTGATATACGCCCGAGGTTTGCGGACTTCAAGACGGTGGGATAGTACAACTCCAGGTTGCACCGGATTTTTAATATTCTTCAACTGTGTGGGACTAGTACCACCGATCAGCAGAAGAAAGACAAAACCCTCTCCACATTCCATCCGGACAACATCCAGTCCTCGTGAAACTTTCGCCAGGAAGGATTCACGGAATATGCAGCGCGTATTGATGCCCTCCAGTGGCCGAGGCGCAGGATAATGTTCGAAAGAACTTCTCCACAGAATCTTCTGGGGCCCAAGTCATGAGGCCAATGCCGGTGCCTACAAGGTGCGCAAGCCCATCCACAAGAAGAGAGGCAAGAAGGGCCCCAACTCCTCCAACCCGGCCAAGCAACGCAAGGCGGGCAAGGGGGAGGCGAGGCTTTCGCCTGGCTCCAAGACTCACTTCTCCAGCAGTGTTTGGCCCCTAAACACGCCGTGGACACGCTCAAGGCCAATAAGAAGGCGCGAGGCGATATTGTCCAGGTTGAGGCACCACCGGGCGCCGGAGCGGGCGCTGCAGGTAACGTCCGCACGTAGTGGCGCAGGACGAGCACAAGTGGCAAGACCTTGGTGGTCCCCACGGACGCCTGCTGTACCCATGGAGGTTGAGCACGCTGTGCCCCCGCCGCCAGCTAGGCCCCTTGTCCATGATGATGGCCAACGAAGAGAAGCCCACTGACCTTGAGATACTGGCTGAGCTTGGTGATTTCTTTGCAGAATCCACCTGAGCTCTTTTTTTGTTGAGATGATTCCTTTTCCGCAATAATCCGATACAATTTTCGATATGGTTGTAAGATCTATGAGAGCATAACATTTATTTGTTTTTGGCGATTGGATGACATTTATTTCATTCATCTATTCCATTATTTTATTATGTGATGTTCTGAAATGTTTATGTGTTTTACTTACTTGATGTAGCATCTTCCTCGCTCCATTATATTAATTAGGCACTATATTTTAGAACGCGTGTGGCGCCCAAATGGAGGAAACGTGCCTGGCTGATAGCGGCACCACAAATACCATCTTGAGAGAAACATAGTATTTTGAGTCCATTACCAAAAACCCTGGTAACATAATGATGATCGCCGATCAAGGGTCCTAATGTAGTTGGTTCGGAAGAGCAACTATCATACTCCCAAATGGAACAACTCGATCATTGAAGAGGCATTGTTGTATCCGAGTCGACTGCATTTATTAAGTTTTAGAGACATCCGCACAAATGGTTTCCATGTCGAAACCGATGATGATGAGAATGGAAAGGAGTTCCTACTATTACCAAGTGCGACGAAATGGTAAACATGTTGTCGAAAGACTCCCTTCATTAGCTACTGGGCTGTACTACACAAAGATAGTAGCACCACCTATTTACACTACCCTTAAGACTGTCTTTAGAAGCTCCGAACTATTCTGCCTTTGGCATGATAGGTTAGGCCACCCCGGTCTTAGGATGATGAGAAATATAATTAACAACTCGAACAGTCATAATGTTAATGTGAAAATTTTCCCTAATCCGATGATTTCGTGTTCGCATGCGCCACGGGAAATTGATCATTAGACCGTCCCCTAAAGGTGAAGGATGAACTCCCGCTTCTTGGAACGCATTCAAGGATATATGTGCCAATTCAGCCCCTCTCAAGGCCGCTTTGCACTTCATGGTGCTCATCGAAGCTTCTCTAAATGGTTCAATGTTTGCCTGCTGTCAACAAGGAACCATGCTTTTGCAAAGTTGATCTTCCAGATCATACAAATAAGGAATAAATTCCCTGATTATCGTTTAAAGTCTATTCGAATGGACAATGTCAGAGAATTTACTTCAGAGGCATTCGATGATTATTGCATGGCAACTGAAATCAAACTTGAGCACTCCGTACCGCATGTCCACACTCAAAATGGACTTGCGGAGTCATTGATTAAAAGAATTAAATTCATTGCCAGACCACTCCTTCGTGGTTGTAATTTACCAACTACATGTTGGGGACACACGTTACACGCCGCTAATCTCATCAACTTTCGACCATCGCCTACAACATCCACTCTCCCATCCAACTTGCGCAAGGGTCGGCACCGGAAATTTCCCACCTACGTAGGTTCGGGTGCCAGGTATATGTACGTATCAGTGGCAGAGGACGGAAAAAAATCAAGGTAGGGCGAACTCCAAAAAAATAAATATCAACTCGGTCTTGATGATCTTTGTCATTAAGAAAGCCCTTTCAACTATTGTTGTTTCTACCAGTAAAAGCAATACCAGCTTAACAAGGCGATAAACGATATGAAGCATAATGTATCATTCAAATATTAAGATAATATCTAAAGTCTTTAATTCTCTGTATATGGATAAAGAATATATCAAGGTTATCTTATATAAGTTCATGTTCATGATAATATAAATTCCCATGATAAATCTCTGTAAGCCGAGAAATCTTATTCGCTTTTGAACCTATAAAATGGTTCATTTCAGGCAAGGCAAAACAAAGAAACTCTAACGAAAACTCATCAAATCGATGGTAAAAATCAGTTGTAGTAGATTTTATTGAAAAATAGAAGGTGGTCACACGCCGAAAAAATCAATATGACCTAGTATATTCTCGTTTTTAATGACTTTTCACGCATTTTTGTTATCACTTCGTCCATACTTAGGATTCTGATCTTGTTTCTTGCGCGAATTCACATCTTTAGGAGGGTTCTAAACCATCATTTATCTAATTGAGAAAGCATGCAATTGGAAATTTTTACCAATAATAAGCCAAAGTATAAACATAAAACATAAACCGTCACATAATAAGAGTTGGTTTTGGCCACATGCCATAAGGCGCCCAAAATAATCTCATGACCTCCTTAGATACTTCATCTAGGACATTGTTTAGAGTTGATTTTGATTAGATTGAGAATTAGAAATTGCAGAGAGAAAATTTTAGTTTAAAACTAGACTACACCTAGTCCTTATTTCACTTCAAAATCAATTTTACACGGTATTTACTAAAACAAGCATAACTTTCTCATACGAAGTCCGTTTTCAGCGTATAACCACTCAAAATGTTCAGAAAAACATACGATCTAAAGGTTTTCCAAAATCAAGGTAGGGCAGCTGCCCTACCTTGCCCTACTGGGAGCTCCGCCCCTGGTACCTATACCACCACCCCAGCGATCAGCAATGGGACCGCTCCGTAAGTCGGGGATATACGTTGGTTATGAGACTGTGTCCATAATCAGGTTCTTGGACCCCTTGACAGGTGACTGTCACACGGCCCGTTTTGTTGACTGCATTTTTGACGAGGATCTTTTCCCGACTTTGGGGGGAGGTAATCAACCCCTGGATGACAAAATTCGAGAAATCACGTGAAAAGCCACGGGGATCCACGCTCATGACCCGCGCACTGTTGAGACTAATAAAGAAGTCCAAAAGATACTAGATTTGCACTCCCTAGCTTAATCAACCGCCTGATCATTTTAGTGATTTAAAGATCAGATAAAGTCGTATGTGCATGCAATACACGGAAAGGGTTGAAATACCAAAGAAAAATGATGGTATACCCGCTCCTGCCCAAGGCCTAAGAGGACGCGATTCCGGCTTCTCAAATCCTAAGTACCGGGACGCCTCAAGAAAAAGGATAAGAGAGATTTATTACATACCGCCTGCTGAGGGGAGACAGCTGAGACTGGCACAAGTACGGATATTTTAGTGCACGAAATTCGACTTGAACTCTCCTATATCGGAAATACCCAAGTTGTGTGCGCACATCGGAGCAGAAAGCTAAAGGACCTAGCTCCTGATTGGGAAATCCGGTGGAGCAAGAGGATGTGCCTAATGCACTCCATGACGAAATGGCCATTAACTATGTTAATTCAAGAAGTCATACAACCGAGCCATGGCAAATGTCGACGTTAATTTTGCCAAGAAAATTGCCTTAATCATAGATCTTGACCCTGAGCCTAACACGCCACGATTGCAAGAAAAGGTCGGATTGGAAAGATTGGCGTAAGGCAATTATCACTGAATTGTTATCGTTAAACAAAAGAGAGGTATTTGGACCTGTTTGTCTAACTCCTCCCCACATTCGCCTCATGGCCATAAGTGGGTTTTTGTTCGAAGAGAAACGAGAATAATGAAGTAGTAAGGTACAAAGCAAGGCTTGTTGCTCAAGGTTTCACTCAGCACTGTGTGTCAACTTTGAGGAAACCTACTCCCCTACCATGGATGGAATTACCTTTTAGATACTTGATCTCAATGGTAGTAAACATGGACTTAAAATGAAACTAATGGATGTTGTCACCGCTACCTATATGGTAACTTGGATTCTGACATATACATGAAAGTACCGTAAGGTATCCCGTCCCAACCAGGATAGAGCAAACAGGAGCTTATATGTTGTTCATCTTAAGAAGTCATTGTATGGACTAAAACAATGTAGGATGTGGTATAATCGCTTGCGATTTCCTTCATCAAAGGGCTACGCGAGCAATGAAGATTGCCCATGTGTTTTTATACGGAGATCCTGTGATGGTTTCAGATATCTCGGTAATGCGTGGACGATTTGAATATAATCGGTACACCTGACGATATTGAGTAAGCGAGTTCCTACCTGATGTCGGAATTCGAGATGAAAGACTTAGACAAAACCAAGTTCTACCTCGGTCTGCAACTTGAGCATTCCCCTGCTGGGATTCTAGTTCACTACCTACACCCGTAAGGTGTTGGAACGATTTGGTTTGAAAAGCATATCCTTCTAAGACCCCGATGGTCGAAAGATCTTTGCAGAAGACAAGGACCCTGCTCAGCCTAAAGAAGAGGGGAGGAAATTGGGACCGAATTCCCTACTTAAGTGCAATGATGACTTATGTACCTCGCAAATTGTACACGGCCGGATATTGCATTCGCCGTCAATTTTCTTGCAAGGTACAGTTCTGAGCCTACCAAGAGGCATTAGAAAGGCGTTAAGGACATCTTTAGGTACATACAAGGGACAAAGGACCGTGGCTTGTTTTACCAAAAGAACCAAGACCTATCTGTTGTAGGCTATGCAGATGTTGGGTACCTTTTGACCAAGATACATCCAAGTCGCAGACCGATATATTTTCCTTTGTGGTGGAACAGCTATTTTCTGGAAATCGTCTAAGCAAACTCTTGTGTCAACTTTGACGAACCACTCGGAAATCATAGCATTATATGAAGCATCACGAGAATGTGCATGGCTTCAACGAGTAGTCATACATCCAGATGTCATGGATCGAACACCGACAAACCCCAACAATTATCTATGAAGATAATGCCGCTTGTGTTGCACAACCTGCACGGGTTACGTGAAGAGCAATCTCACAAAGCATATAAACCCCAAGTTCTTCTATGCACATGAGTTGCAAAGATGAACGGCGAAAGTCTTGCATACTAAGTCGGTGAAAATCTCGCTGATTTGTTCACTAAATCATTGTCATTTTCTTTCGAGAGATGTGTCCGAGGGATCGCATGATGAGACTTAGGAGATGCAAGGTTCAGGGGAGAACCTTCACAAACTCATCGCTGAAATCTTGATCCCGATGATTGAGTACTCAACTTTATAGTTAAGTGAATTGTACTCTTTTTCCTTAGTGAGTTTTTATGAAGTTTCTCACATGAGGTTTTTAATGAGGCAATTCGTGCAACATAACAAGAAGTATACCGTACATTTCTCCATATTTTTCCCAATCGGGTTTTTTCGAGTTTTAAGCCATGGTTATACAGATAAGATACTGTGGGGAGTGTTAGAATCGGTAGAGGCCCACTCGGTGGCCTCTACCAGGCTAGGGTTGGCCCATGTGGGTATCAGATCCCCTTTAGCCTATAAATAGAGGAACAATCTGTAATGGAGTTTTACCAAGAGAGTTTTCAATAAATTTCCTTTTGTTCCCTCGTGGTCGCCTACTTTGTAATCGTGTGCTTTCTCCTAGTCTTCTTCTCGGTGTGGAACAGCCTCAGATCGCCAATGGCAGGGATGTTCCAACAGTCCTAACTCCCACGTACTTATCCAAACGCCTCCCACGATTCATAGTATTCTGCTCCTTAACCATAGCAGCTTCCTCAAAATAAATCTACCCTTATAATTTCCTTCAAAAAGCCTTAAACCAATCCGCTTAACGGTGGCGGCGATGGCGACGAAGCGGCTCGTCAATCTCCTTCGGTGGCCTCGCATCTCTCATCGCCAGACGCTCTATGGTGTGGACTGGTGGCCGTCGTGGGGTCAACAATCGATGGCAAAGCGCCACCTATGGCGCTTGCTTCGTTCGCTCAATCTCCGATCTAAATAATCTTGTTCTAATTTAGCCTACCTTCTCCGATTGTATTATATGTTCTAATTTTGGGGAATGGCAGGATTTGACGGCCGCATTCTCGCCGAGTTTGGGACAAGTCGACATGAGCAAGTGGTGCCTCCATCATTCTCCCTGCTTTTCTCCCAAATCCATCATGCACATTATGGTTCAACGCCATGGGTGACCGCTCATTGCCACCGATGCCTTTTATTTCATCGTTGTTGTGCAGGCTCACTGTTTCAGAATATGGTATCGCCGGTTGTTTGTGCTATTGAAGTTCTCCTAGAGCTACCCAATTTCCTCGATATGAGTGCATTTGTCATGCATCTTGGCACAGTTTTTTCCAAAAAATCTTGTCAAGGAATGTGTAGTAGAACCCAATCTGATGAAGAAATAATCGATGCATTGTGCTCTAGAAAACAGAATTCATCCAATCATGTACAGGTAGTAAGCCATCTTGATAATTTGTGGAAGGAAACATCAGTTTAAAACATAAACATCAGATATAATTATTAGTTCAAACAAATGTCAATTTATTTGTGACATACCAAAACTTATGTAGCTTCTCTCCTACTCCCTCCGGTCCATGCTAATTGTCTCAACTTTATCTAGATTCATACGTATCTAATATAGTATTTAGACTAGATGCATTTGTATCTAAACAAAGTTAAGACCATTAATATAGACCGGAGCGAGTATGTTGATCTATACTGGATTTGTTTTGCTTCCCGTGCGTAATCAAGTGAACTAATCCATGCTTATTCCATGCAGGTAGCACATATTATAGAATTGCACCCTTATTATGCAGTTGAACAGAAGACTTCAGATACCATTAAGCTAGACAAGTTCTAGCACATCAATATACTGCAAATTCTAAATAATTGTAAGCTCCTCATGATAAATTATTTCCTTGATATGCGTGCTCGCTTATAATTTATATTATAATCCTCATTTTCCGGACAGACTATAATAATCAAGTTATTATGATATTAAAAATGGCCTAACTTGGTATATTATCTGCTGTAAATTTCCATGGAACTGTTAGTTATTGTTACACACTCGATACCAATTATTCCTGACTTTGTTGCTAGGCATATATACAGTCTACATGTCTTCATGGGACTACTATATAATATAGTAATATCCCACCGCCAGAACAATTAGACATACTGTAGAACCTTATTCGACAAACATATACTTAAATGATTTAATAGCTTTCATTTATATTTTGGAATCATCTCACGGTTAACCTGATTGAGTAACTGAACTTGGACATTATTTATGATGGAATTGCTTTCTTCATATGTGACACGTAAGTTTTGTATTCATGCAGCCCTAGGATACACTAGAAATATACAATAATGCATATATTTACCCAGTTAAGCAGACAAGCCTTCTTTGATCTTTGTAGCTTAATCATCCGTACTTACATTGATTATTGTTTAACCTGCAGGGAGATTAAGGGTTCTCGGAATAAGTGGGAACTTTCAGCAGCCCTCTTGAGGCTTGCAGCATCTTTACATATAAGAGGTTCTACTGAGCTCAAGGATGGAGCGAGAAACCAACCAATAATATTATAATTTTTAGTGAGATGTACATTAGACTTGTTAGAAAGTGTCCAGCTGATGACTTATGTTTTTGTTTATTGACATGTACATTATCTTGTGATTCCAATTGGGTTGAATGTAATAATATCTTGCTGCTTGTCGTGGTATTGTGCAATAACAGAATAAGTAGTTGAAGGAGAATTTGCAGAGGTGTATTGTGTATGTAGTGATACATCTTGTATGAAAAGATCACTAAGAAATGGAAAAATATATAATGTTGGCTGGACAATACCAACACATAGATGTGTTCTTGTAACCTAAGTACATCCGTTGGAAGATTGCAATGCTTATTCATACATGTTACCAACGAACTTATATACGCTAGACACAACCTTGCAACAGCAGCAACGGCAACGCATGGTACATGCATTGGTAAATACACCACCAACGCTTATTTTAACCTGTAGCAATGCATATATATGTTGCTATAGGGGGGTTCATATTGTAGTGCAGACGCAGACGCCAAGAAAATATGGGTTCTTGTCAGGCTCCTGGGCGTAGAGTCCCTGGTCTTGTCATATGCCCACACCACACCACATGGACATCGACTCCTCCCTGCCCCTCAGCCCCACCTCGCCGCCGGTGGTGATAGCTCCCTAGTCTGCCGCCATGAATCCCCGCGCCTGCAGACAACCCCGACCTCCTACGTCAAGGGAGCCCAATCAGGAGCTGGCTGAGCTCTCGCCGTCGCCGGGTCAACCGACCGGCCGTCCCCCACTGCCCGAGCTCCCCCAGATGCACCACTTTCTTGATTCCTTCGACGCGACCATGCCACCATTCATGGCCTCTACTCAGTCTACGACCTCGATCCAGGTCTAGTCTCCTTGCCGGAGCACATCGCCAACCCGTGATGGCCGCTACGGCCGCTACGGGGGCGCGCCGGAGGTGGGGAGAGGGGCGGCGCCGGAGGTGATGTCGAGCGCTTCCTCCACGGAGGGCCTTCCCCACCGGATACCGCTCGCAGCCCAGGATCTCCACCACCGCCTTTGATTCCCCATTGATATTGCATCCAGATTCGCACTGTGCCCCCAACCGCCTCTCCCATGCTTCGACATCCCAGCACGGGAGCTTTTCGACGCCAAAGACGCCAGCGCACACGGAGACGCTTGCCTGGGCCATGGACGACGCCGACGTCATGCTGCTCTCCTGGAACAAGTAATTTCCTCTCGCGATGCAAATCATCCCCGCTCCTGATCCATCCTCATCGTTCGGTCATGGTCCTTCCCTGCCACTGGTTGTGCTAGGGCCTTACGGGCCATGGATGCACACGCGTTTCGCCATCGCTCTCCTCCCACCAAGCTGACAGACTAGCGCGGATGGATCATGTTGTTTGGTATTGTTCGATGGATTTTTCTTGAATCGCATCTTTTTGGAAAGAACAGATGTTAATTTTCTGGTGGCATTTACTATGGAAATCTCCATTTAGTGCTTGCTCCAACCATTCCTAGAGCGTGTGAGCAAACTGCTTGATATTTGGAAGTCTGCTTGATGTGCAAACTGCTTGATATAAATCATGTTTATGCTCTCTTTTCTTGGCCGAACCTATCTGTACTTGAATTTGACCAGTTCTTGTAGTTATCTGTCAGATTGTCATAGTAGCTGTACAGGACTTTACTGAATTTTCGCTCTAAGTTCAGTAGCATTTAGCTGTTTTATTTTGCTACATACGTGGCCGATTTCTTGGTACTCATTTGTCGAGTTCAGTCATTTTAATATGATCTAAAGCCAGACTGAACTCTCGAACAAAACCCGTAGTATGCACTTGTTCAATCTTTTATCTGCCTGAGTATACCTTGTGAGTTGGTGCTGTCTCTAGTGCATTTGTCCATTTCTTATATGGATTGACAATTCCATGAAGCGGAAATCGGGAAAAATTTACTACCACATGGGGTAGGCATTTGAGATTCAGTACAACATGTAGACTCTAGATAAGCGTGACATATGCGTATGGATAGTTGGATACTAGTTCTCAGGTTGGTGCTGGATGCAGCTTATATGGGTGCTTAATTATATGAAACCAATGGATTTTATGCAATTATCAGCTTCTTGCATATGCCACTGTCAGTTAAGGTATGAGCCTTATTGCAAGATTTTTCTTTGTGACTGATAGCTGCACTAGTGCTTAATATCATGTTGCATAGCAGACGGTTCGCTTGCTCTTGATGCATGGGTCCTTATGATTGTCTACTTGGTGCCGAATGCATTTTTATAAGGGTGCTTAACAATTTAAGACATGGTGCCGGAACATGGGAACCTGGGAAGTGCCCGATGAGCTCGTGACAGTGAATACCAACAAGGTGAGACTGTAAACTGTCTATCTTGTCTTAATTGTCTTAGTGTCGATCAAGGTGAGTGCTTAACGAGGCCTAGTGTGTTGCTGAATGGAACTATGGGATCTTAATGAGTTGTTGTGTGGTGCTGAACAATTACACCGAGTTACTTAAAAAATTCCAACCGGGGTGATGGACGTATCTCATGAATGGAACCATGCTTGATTACTAGGGCCTTGTTTCTTTTAGGTGCTTAATAGATTGAACTTTGATTCTGGATGTGTTACTTGCTGTTGTGGTACTTAACATTTTCAACTAGGGCGCTGAATCCAGAACTTGTTTTTTGCTTGAATTCTTGTTCAGTTCTTCAGCCAACAGTTCAACGAGGAAGGTGACAGTCCAAAGGTGCTGGCCTGGTGTGGTGCTGAATGGAATCAACACGAGCGCTTATCGAGGCATTGTGTGGTGCTGAATGGAATAAAGGTGAGTGCTTACAATCATTCGAGTATTCAGTAGCTGTTTACTTGAGATTAAGCACTCATTCGTCATTTGCATATTTCACATTTGTGTGCCTGTACTTAATTTGAATTTCTATTCAACATCTCAATATTTATTCGTTTGCTTGTGTTGAACTTACAAGAAGTTGCTGAACGTACAAGAAGTTGTTGAATCTCCTGCTGTGTATTTTTGTGTTTGTTGAAAGAACTTGGATGAAGTACTTGCTTTTTTTTGACATCGCCACACATTATGTGAAGTTTGATTATATTTGTTAGTCTATTTCAGAAACTTAACAATTTCATCCTGGGGTACTTGATTCATTGATTTTTGGTGCTGAGTTGGTAGCATGTTTTGATGGTGATCTGATTCAGTGTTCGCTTTCTCGATGTGCATCTGGAATTCTTGATCTCTCGGTGTTGAATGTCTCGAGTCTCGACCACATGGCCCTATTATCGACCCGACACTTCCTACACCTCATGCTCGCCAGCAAGCTGTGTTCCATGGAGGTTGAATATGTCGAATGCTGCCCACATTGCGCCGCCAGCAGGTTGCTTGCACGTCCATCGTGTTGTATATGTGTGTTGTTGATTTCTTGCTAGATACCTCAGTTGCTAGATGAAAACTTGAAGGTTTTTTGCATCGCAACATGTATGTGTGCCTGGTCATGGAGATTCATGATGGTTCTTTGTATGTTGCATTACATGCCAGGATGACGACGACTGACGGAATTTTGAAATTTTTGGGTGTTAAAATCCTATTGCATTTCTTGTTTGTGCTAAGCGTGCATGCATTATTACTATGGAGGGTTACTGTCAGGATGTTGAATGTTTGGTTCTGACAGAGTATAGCTGAAATTTCTTGTTTGTGCTAAGCGTGCATGCATTATTACTATGGAGGGATACTACACGCTCACGCAAGCTATCTGGAGGTTCCAGGTGTATAAGGTTTTGGTTTTTCTAATACTATGCAAAATTCTGTTGTGAGCCGACCAGCTCGAATTGCCTCGTTTTACGCACTATACCACCACCTCATTTTGCGCACTGTACAACCAGAAGACACGCCAGTAATATGATTCAGCACCTGCCACTGATTTTAGCCCTGTCTTTGAACTGCCGCGTTCGCACTGCCACTGATTTCAGCCCACTCGCTAGTGGAGTGGTACCTATTGTTTGAAATTTGAATGTTGGGCCTAGTCTTGACTCACGTGCCTAGAGATTTTGTGGGCTGGCAGGACGTACATAGCCATCTGCCAGCAGCAGTCCTTCTAGCTAATTTTTTTAAAATAATATATTTTTTTATTGATTTTCATAAATAATACGCAAATTTGATAAATTTCAGTTCTGTCGGTCCGTCGTCCGTTCAACGGACGACAGAGCGCATTCGTCGGTTGAGCAGACGACCAACATGTCGTCTTTTGTTGAAAAGACGACCAAATTGTCTTCTTTTCTTCAAAAGACGACCCACATGTCGTGCCGGTGCTGGGTCGGCCGTGGGCGGTTCAATCGGACGACGCGCTGTCTTCTTTTTTTTCAAAGACGACCGAGCTGTCGGGTGTGGGGCCAGCCGCTGGCGGTCGTTGAATGGACGACGCTGCTTTCGTCTGCTGAACGGACGACGCTACCAGCTATATTAGCTCGCCCGCCTGCGTCTCGCTATCCGCTTGCTTGTTCCAGCTCAAGGCTCGCTAGCTCCTTCCCAGCTCCTCTCTGGCTCTTCTTTCTCTCTCGCTTGCTCTTATTTTCTCGGCCGTTGCACCAATTTGTAGCCTAGATTTCTATCCAAACTCGCTGCTCTAACACATTAGCAAGCTAGTAGAGTCCCGATCTACTAATGGGATAGCCTGGTGTAGTGATTTGAGGCATTTTGGTGGAGGGATCTGGTGGTGTTCTTGTTGAGCAATGGCCATGGTGGAGGCTGGTGCTGGGACTTAAGGAAGGTGCATGGTGGAGGTGCTGATCCGTTGACCTGAGGCAGCTGCACGGCAGGACTTCGCACGCTTTAAGGGTAAATCCTAATTTCTTGCGGAGGTGTTGATCCGTATTATGTGTCAATGTACCTGTTTTTGACTATTTTTGGTATTTTTTAGGTCGAAAATCATGTCAAATAATATAGTGTTTAGGTTCTTGTATGGTCCTGGTTCCGTCAGAATAAACCAGCACGGAGTTGATTTGAGCGAGTTTAGATTTATGGATGAAGTGCTTCAGAATCCTCAACAAGCTCTGCTACTCAGCTTGAAGGATTGGTTATGTGTTCGTTTAGGGCTCCCTCCTACCCATACTGTCGATGTGCATGCTTTATGGACTAAGTCAAGGCAAACCCCTAATTTTTATTTAAGGCCAATAGAAGCGCAACAGAAATGGGTCAAATTTGTGCAAGCTTGACAGAAAAGAGAAGTTAACCCCAGTCTCTTAGTGTTACCTGTGGCGAAAGAGGCTGGGTATGATCATGGCCATAGTAGTCAGACCAGTCATGCTGGAGGTAGTTATGATCATGGCCAGAGTAGTCGACCGGGTCATGCTGGAGGTAGTTATGATCATGGCGAGTAGTCGGCCAAGAGGGTGGCGCGGATATGAATCAGGTCACAATAGCTATGCACACACGGGGTAATGGTTATGTATCGAGGACTGGTGAAGGATTAGGGAAGACATATTCAAGGGCGAAGCCGATGAGGACGAGATATATGATGGTTTGTTGCAACATCAAATGGAAGCCAAGACTCGTAAGGCAACAATGATACGGTGATGATTCTCGCGTAGTCCGATCAAGAAGAGATCGCCAACCTATTCGCATCATGGAATAATGACAACACAGCAGCAATGATCGTGAACGATGGGCATGATTCGCGTGGCATTATCACGCTAACAGATCTCTGTAGGTGCATTATATCCTAGCAAGAGACATCTGCAGAAGCAATTGTTGAGTGGTCAATGTCCATGCAACGGGTCTTGAAAACGAAGGTGTCATCACAACAATATTTGACATTGGTTTGCAGGAAGCTGGATGTCCGCAAGGGTGCATGCCCATGTCCCTAGGTATGACACAAACCGGAAGGTCACCGATGTTGTGATGCACACATGCACACTTGAAAGTGTCCTTCAGACCATCGTAACCTCACGTCAACCCTCCTGGCTAGACTGTTGTACACAGAGATAGTGGAGGGCAAAGCCATGGGGGTGAATGCTATCATTCATAAAGTTTATGTCAGATTCCGCTATAATATTTCATACGGGAAGGCTTGAAGGACTAAGCAAAGGGCACTGGAGGCAAGGTTTGGTTCGCTTTGAGACGGTATGACAGGTTGTTAGGATGCTCCGCATAATCGCAGTTAAGAATCCAGCACCTACGTGACATCCAACACTTTACATTGCCACATGAACCTAATTTGAGGGTACTTCATCGAAAGTGTTCTTCTCATTTGCTATATGCATAGAAGCTTTCACTCACCGTCTACCATCCGTGTGGATGGTACATTTCACCTGCAAGTATAGGGGTCGATATTGATCGCCATAGGCCAAGATGGAAACAATCAAGTTGTTCCACTTGCTTTTGCTTTCGTGGAGAGCGAGAACACCGAGAGTTGGGTATGGTTTTTAGGCAGTCAAGATAGCAATTGTGAGAGATACACCAATGTATGCGCGTTTCATGACAGTATCCGTATACTAAGCGCGATAAAGAAGCTCACACAACCCACTCTTGATGAAGTAACTCCATGGCTGGACATGCATGTCATCGCCATCGGTAATCAGGAAAGAAGGTTCGAGGTACGCCTCCCTTCCAACCGGATTGGAACAGGAGAAGAGGTAAAGACACATGAGGTGAGGATAGGCAACGGTTCGCCAACGGTGAGTGCACGTGCAATAAACCCAAGCCGCTGTATCCGCCTTACTCTCATGTACTAGCTGCATGCGGCTAATGGGTATGGATGCGATCTCGCTTGTGTCTCCTTATTTCCTTAAGGACGCGGTGGTCAATACGCGGACAAAGTAGATGATGGGATATAGGGCATGGGGAAATTTCAATAAAGTAAATCCAGGTGAAAGGGTTTACATCCCAGATCCTGAACTGATGCGGACAAGAAGAGGAAGGCGACAATGTGTCCGCATCCGTAATGATATGGATGAATCTGAAGCCGGAGGCCCTACTAGGCAATGTTTTCTGTGTAATCAATTTGGTCATATAGACACCAGTTGCCACATCTTCGCATCGGTGGAGCTGCTCCTCGTGGACGTGGCAAATGAGGAAGAAGAGGCAGAGGAAGAAACTAGATGTGTGGAACTATGTCTTAAATTTGTAATATGTGTGGAACTATGTCTTAAATTTGTAATATGTGTGGAACTATGTCTTAAATTTGTAATGTGTGTAAAACTATGTCTTAAATTTGTAATATGTGTGGAACTATGTCTTAAATTTGCAATATGTGTGGAACTAATGTGCAGATAGTGGGATCTTTGCTAAATGCTGACATAGATAGAAAGCACCGATCGAAGATACTGGATGCTAACCAGGGTCCTTGAAGCACCTAGTGACTCGCACTCCCATTTCGAACGGGTGCATACATCCTGATTGGCTTCAGAGGCATGTGACATTTATTTCTCTTGATATTGAGATATTTATGGGCCAATGTGACTAAACTGTTCTGCTTTCTTCTTATGTAGATTGAAGTGGGCTAGGCTCTTACCATTCGTTCGTTTGGTTGAGGCCACTCGTATGGAGGAGATAGAAGGGCGACAACTTGGGTTCCAGACTAGTCGCTTACAGTACGACTCGTCTTTGCTCACGTGCTTGGTGGATCGATGGAGGCCCGAGACTCACACTTTCCATTTTCGATGGGGAGAGATGGCTCCTACCCTTCAGGACGTCTCGCACTTGCTGGACTTCCGCTATCGGGCGTGCCCATAGGCCCAGTGATCCACCGCAAATTGGGCCCAAGACATGGCCCAACGATTCTTTGGCATCCGTGATGGAGTTTCAGCCTTGGCCATGACAATCATGGGCCAAAATTTGGATGGTTGGAGCAGTATCAGGTGTGTTTCATTTATTTGTTCTATTTTGTTGGAGAAGTATCATGTACTGAAAATTGTTCTATTTGCCAATGCAGATACAGAGGTTTGGAGGCATACATTATGTGGCTGCTCGGGAAGATGATGTTCACTGAGAACCACGTGTCGACCATTAGTGCGCGATACATCCATTTTGCTAGAGGGATCGCGGAGGCGACGTGCCAGGAAGAATGCACACAGTGGAGTTGGGGTTCAGCTGTCTTAGCAGCTACGTACCGAGGTATGTGCAATGCTTGCCAGTTAACCAAGGACTGTTCTGTCTTGCTAGGATGCCCATTGTTGCTGTAACTGTGGTCATGGGAGAGGTTCCCTATCGGCCGTCCAGATGTAAGTGTCAACCAAATAGTCGGCAACCAGGAACATGAAACAATTGTCTACCACATTGCTCGACGAAGAGCAAATTGATTTGCCTACATTTGGCACTCACCGACCCGCCGCAAGGTCAGGTAATGTCTTAATAAATTGCACTCGGTACTACAATATGAAAGTTACTAACAACTATTTTGTCATGCAAAGGTCGCTTTCATGAGAGCAAGTCGTTAGATGATATCCATCGTTCAGCGAGCAGTTCGACACACTGAAAGAGGATGTCGTGATCTGGGAGCCATACACCCTGTAGACACGACACGCACGATATCCCGGCGGGTTATCTATTATGTGCACTAGAGATCGAGAGTACTGGCTGACTACATCGAAGATCATCTTTAATTGCCAAGTTGAGAATATGTCTCAACAGAGGGTCATGCGGTCGTTCGGTCTTTGCCGATGGTAGATCCCCGCGTCCAATGTTCCCTTCCAGATGTCGTGCACGCTGTAAGTAAATATATGTACATAAGGAATGCGCCTTATACTTCATCTATGTTCTTTAATGATGGTCTAACAAATTCTAATGACAGTACTTTCGAAAAGTAGCAAGACCGCCACCAATGGCTCCAACGGGTGGGGATTTACGCCAACGAGTGGCGTAATGCACCAACACAAGTGTGGCACGCTGGCCCGCTTGATATGGAGCTATTCCACGGATACTTACAGAGGTACATGTCGATGACACGGCCACGCCCCATTCCACACGACATGACGATGAGATATACCCTAGCCACCAACACCGAGTCCATACCAAATGTAAGTACTTTATTTAGAGCATAAACAACATGAGTGCCTATGTAGTATACCTAACTATGAGACAAACGCAGCCGATATGACGGGAGCTACAGACCGAGGTGACTCAAGACGGACGATCGCTGAACGCTTTCTCTTGTGCCCCGCCGAGGCTCAGTCCTTTGCCCGGCGGGTCGAGGAGAAGCTGGCGATTCACGCATCCATCACGGCACCAGCGCCTCGCACGCCGCTCAACACCGAGAAGCACAACGCCCACCGCTACTCGGTGGAGGAGCGCCGCCACGCCGATCCACGCAGCCGCCCCACCGCCACTCGGTGGAGGAGCGCCCCACGCCGATCCATGGAGCAGCCACCTTCTCCGCACCATGCCGAGGCTCGATGGCACGAGGAGCATATTTCTCCACCACTCCGCCATCGGCCTCGGCCCACGACTCTCACAAAGAGCGCCGCCGAGAGCACCACCTCCGCACCAGGCTCGAGGCTCGGGTGGCAGCAACTACGCTTACTTCAATTCGTGGCAGCAATCGTAGTTTAACATCGACCACTTGCAGCAGAACCAGATTACTTTCAACAATGGCAGCATCAAGAGCCGATCCCCACATGGACTTCGCCATCGACCATAATCTCATCCTCATGGTAAGCGTGTCCTTCCTACTATTGTTAGTTGCAGATGACATTGTTCAAGATTTAATTTCTTGTACACTAGCATGAGATTCCTTTACCGACACTACCGACGACCGTGATCAATGACACAACACGAGCAGTAGACTGGTTTGGCCAAGACGCCAAGTACTCCACCACCCATCCCCACACAAGATACACAGATCAAGGTGAAGGGTCAATCGCACCTCGTCGTGATGTGATGTCACCCCACAGATATGGATGGAGTACACCAAGGCCTCCGCCACCTCGCCATCGACACCAAGTGATATCTACTTATGTATCACCATTTACCTATCTATGTATGAGACATCATTCTATTATTTCATGATTTTATTCGACAAACTACTCAACATAACTTGCAACATAGTTCAACATAACTTATGTACATAAATTAGAGTACTATCTATCCCTAGCATGATGCCTTTCCCTTTCCCTTCGATGATGCCTCGCCTTTCCCTTGGACGATCCTCGACTTGCTCTTCTTGGCTGCGCTTTCTTCTTCTCCCGCCTCTTGTCCCACTCAGCTCTCCTTTGCTTCCAACGGGTGGCGGCATGAATATATCATCCTCATCTTCGCTTCTTCTATCCAGGCCTACGTACACAACATGCTGGCCATGTCGCCTTGACTCTTCTTGGCTCGCTCTTTCTTCTTCTCCGCCTCTTGTCCCACTCAGCTCTTGCCTTGCTTCCAACGGGTGGCGGCATGAAGATATCATCCTTATCTTCGCTATCTTCTATCCAGACCAAGGTGCATTAGCCCGCTTCCATCATGCGTAGCTTCACTCTTGAAGGTGAGCTTGTCCCACCTTGCCCGGATTCTCGAGAAGCTCGCTGCACCTGATTTGGGGTCTTCGCTTCCCACCTCTTCGGCGAAGTGACTTACCAAGAATAATGAGAGCATCATGGTTCGATACCAACGTATCACAATGGTTGGTTTATCGCTTATCTCAACAGTTCGCTATGAAGAAAAGCCCAATGGACATATCTACGTGCCGTGGAGACGCTACGGTCATAGTGGAGAGGAGTGGAGGAAAATGCGAGCAAGAGAGGAGGGAAATGAGAGAGTAAGAGGAGGAAGAGATAAACTGGGTTAAAGGATACATCCTGCTGTTCAATTTATAGAGGCACCGAATCGAATAGGCGGGTAAAAGGGCGGAAGTCGTGGGAAAAAAGGGCGGAAGTAGTGGCGGGAACAAAGGGCGGGAGTATCAAGGGAAAATTAGCGGGGAGTACCGGCAGGAAAAATCGGCGGAAAGGATTGCCGAGAAAAACAGGGGCGGACGATTATTTAGCGGCAGTATTGTCGATTATTTAGCGGCGGAAGCACTGGGGAGTCGTCTCCTCAACGGACGACAGCACATGTCGCTTCTCAACCGACATCAACCTGTTCGTCTGCAACAGCCGAAGCATGGGCGCCGCTCTCAATGGACGACGCCACCGCTCGCTCGCTCAATCGACGACAGGTCTGCTGTCGTCTGAACGGACGACGGACCGACAGAACTGAAATTTGCCAAATTTGCGTATTATTTGTGAAAATCAATAAAAAAATGTATTATTTAAAAATAATTAGCGTCCTTCCATTGCCATTTTTTGCATAGATTTTCAAACTCAAATCTAAAAAAGGCTACAACACATGCAAATATAGACCTGCAAATCTGTGGCAAGTTTCCTCATTTGTTTGGGTATGTCATGTTGAAGGTGAGAGAAATTTATTTCACAAATTGGAGGTGGAAATGGAAAAAGAAAAAGGGAGGTCATTGGGTACCAATCTCAAAGCACACGTGTGGTGAAAAATGCATCCTCTAGGATACTAGGGCATACCATTTTTGCTTCTTATATATATATATAACCACGATTTGGTCTGCGGCAATTGTCCAATCTATTCCATCGTACAGTCCAGGCACGAGCTCCGGAACCTGAACCCCTTCCTCCTGCTCGACGAGTTCTCAGGTAAACCACCCTGCCTACTACCTTCTGATGATTTATCTCTGGGTGATCGGAATCGACACCCAGATCAGAATTTTTTTGTTTGGGTTCTTCGATTGGGTTCAGACTTCTTAGTTGTGACTTCCTGACGCTGACGGATTGATTCCTCCGCTGTGTCTCGGATTGTTCCCCGACCACCCTGCCGTGGGTTCGAGATAGTCACCTACATGCTCGACGTAGGCAGTCATGCTCTGCTTCATCCCTCCCTCCCTGTTCTGTCCTTCATCATGTTGCATGCAAGGTGTTCGCTGAACTGTTTTTTGTCTTCTGATGCAGTGGGCCTTCAACCCTTCACCCACCAGGACTTCTCAGAACGACATGGAAATCATCATGCACTATATCCATTCAATTATGTCACGAGTTAATAACATTGTGCAACCTGAATGCTCTGTATCTTCAGCCGCAGCTCGGAGATGCCGGCACCCAACGGCCTGCAGCTCTGGATCAGCCTCGCATCCAAGGACAAGACCATGCAAGTCAACAATCAATTGATGGTGTGATAAATACTTCAAGTCTCAGAAAAGCAAAAGGTTCTCTGTTACAATCTTACTACCACTAGATAACAGAAGTGACAGCAAACTAAGTTCTTTCCTGCCAAAGCCAAAACAGACACACACACACATCACGCTGGGAATCCAAAACCTTCCAGCACGCTAACAATTCCACATGCCAGCCAAAAACAACACCACACATCTCAGCAAGCTAACAAGAACTTCAAAAACATTCTACAACTGAAAGAAGAGCTTCAGCCAAATGCCCTTCGGCTCAATATTTTGAATATACTTCTTTGATATTGAAGCGGTTGGATACTGGGATGCTTGTTGCATCATGCTGCGACCGACGAGGAGGATTTGGAGCTGGTACAAGAGAATGAGCTTGCGCTGGTACAAGGGGATGAGCTTGAGCTGGTACCACATTCTGTACATTAGCAGCCCCAGGTTGTGGGCTCTGTTTTCGTCTCCCGGGTGGTATGAACTTTCCTACTGCTGCAGGGGGTACTTGAGCTTGACCCAGTTGAAGTTGTGCAGGTGCTTGAGGGGGTACTTGAGCTTGACCCAGTTGAAGTTGTGCAGGTGCTTGAGGGGGTACTTGAGCTTGACCTAGTTGAAGTTGTGCAGGTGCTTGTGGGTGTACTTGAGCTTGACCCTGTTGAAGTTGTGCAGGTGCTTGAGGGGGTACTTGAGCTTGACCCAGTTGAAGTTGTGCAGGTGCTTGAGGGGGTACTTGAGCTTGACCCAGTTGAAGTTGTGCAGGTGCTTGAGGGGGTACTTGAGCTTGACCCAGTTGAAGTTGTGCAGGTGCTTGAGGGGGTACTTGAGCTTGACCCAGTTGACGTTGTGCAGGTGCTTGAGGGGGTACTTGAGGCACCGGCTGCACTTCTTTGTACACGGTTATTATTTGCCTCTGAATGTGTTGGAAAAGATGATTATTTATTTGGTATAGAGCCGCTTCGCACTGCTTCTCGGAGACCTTCACAAGTACAGATATGATAAGTATGGAGAAAAAATAAGGTGAACTGAACAATGATGGGGACAAGAGGTGGGAAAATGTTAAAACTTACATTTGACGTCGGCCCGTGTTCGTAAACACACCTTGAGAACTCCCAAAAACCGAAGATGGTGTTGTCATATTTAGGTTTGCTACAACCAATCCTATTGTGCCATAAGCGATCATACAGTATCTTCGAACTCATTGGAATCAAATTCGTCCACTGAAAGATTTTTTTTCTTTTCCCATCAGCACCGATATCCTGGAATGAATTTTCCAACCTGGCTCTGTTGGCACCATCTAACGTCTTGGAATACCGTATTACCGATGTAGTGATCTGGATACGCCTCTCAAATGACATAGTTACAGCGTTGTTATGTATTAACGAACGCTTCTCCTCATCGTTCAAGTATCCGTTCTCCTCCTTCTTTGCCTCATCTAATTCATGAAGGAGACCAAGCAGATACATTGGGAACTGTGTTACTTTGTTCTGCCAATAAGTAAAATTATTTCTTAGGGTCTTTTGAATCTGACTGCAGTCTGATCTGAATCCAAGATGGTCGAGCTCAAATTCTTCAGAGTCTATTTCAATAGCACCAGACTCAGGATTGTAGAACAAGTTGTCCTCACTGAAATAACCTCTCAGCGTCTTGTTGCGCTTCCATTTCCTCTCCATGCACTCGAGAAACAGTCCAAGAGGAACCCTTCCACTTTTGCCAAGGCACACCACAAGCTTATCAAACTGCCCACACACCTTCAAATGTTCTGGTATTTGGACAATCTCGAGCCAGTCCTTCTTTTTCTTCTGATCATCCATATACTCTTTGAAAGGTCTTTTTCTTACTTGTGAATTTACTGTCTCAGAACTTCCTCCCTGCAGTTGGCTTGAATTTGAGCTTTCTGGCGCACCACTTCCTCCCCTCAGTCGAGGATGAACAACGATCTTCGATCCGTTGCATACATTTGTATCAGAAAAACTTTTGTTTTCATCCACTATTCTTTGCTCGCAGGTGTAATATGCATCACAAATTGGGCTTTCTATTTTGTACAGCACATCTTGCAGAGTACTGTTGTCTTCAGTGTCAACTTGCACTGACTTGTGGGGGAAATCAATGTCCAGCTGAAATCATAAAAAAAAGGTGTTAGTTGCTGTGAAAAAAGAAAACATGAAGGAAAACATAGTAGTTACTGTTAATTCCACGTTTGAACATGAGAGTGGTGGTCAGTACCTTAATGCATTTTTCCGATCCGATAACCACTTCCTTTAGTTTAGAAATAGGCAGGCCTTGATCCTGTGGCTCTACATGTACTGCAGTTTGTAGATGATTTTCCATAAATGCTTGCCCAGCAGGTTGATCATATGCAATTGCCCATTTGGTCGGTACCTGGTTCAGAGACAAGACAAGCTTGGTCAACTATGTGAAGAGGCTGAATTAAAGTTTACACTCGCAATTAGAGATAACCTGGACAGTAAGAAGAAACTGTTTTAACCAGTGTTTTTTCTACAATCTGGATCAATCTGAACAAGTTTAAAGTCATACATGTATACCAGCAGTGTACTGAAATAAAGTTTAAACTAATATATGGTCTAGTACACTGTTGGTATTTCTGTTGGTAAAAAGATCTGTTGGGACAGAAATACAAGTATAATGGATTTTTTTACATGCAAATAAATGGATTAGGCATCCTTTTTGAAAAGTGGGATTGTCACAGCTACAGCTATGCATACATAAGAAAAAATAGCTCGTATGTTGGTCTCTTTATTTTGTCAGACCGGACAAATATTTTTGATTAGAGGGGATTTCTTTAACATAGGATTTGGTAAGTTAAAGGCCAGTTAGTATTGAAAATTCAGAATAAAAACTGAAAAAAATGTCAGCAATGTTGCAATCCCCAGATGTTTACATAAAAAAATCATCGATCAGATAAGCACTCAATGATATATACTACATGAAAAGGTAGACAACATGCAAAATAAAGATGCACCAGAAATTGGACCAATTGTTCACAAAACATGAACAAAGTGAGCATTTTTGACATTTGCAGACTCTGTTAACTGACAGTCTAAAACTTAATTCTCAGCTGATGGATGTAACTTTCTTGCCTCAATGCTAAATACATTACATCTGATGTTAGTACACAAATTAGTCGAAGTACTACGAAGTATCCACATTCCACAGTCAACCACTATTCAGTTCCATACAGTTCATTTATAGTTATACAAAAGAGAGAAAATTATAATAGTGAGATGACTTTGTTTCACCGCCTTTTAATTAGTTAATACTCAATCATATACTAGAAGAATCAGCAGGGCAAGCGAACAATCATATTTCAGAAAAGGGACTCAATGAAGTTAACACTATTTACTATCCTCCTCACTCAAAGGAGAAAGAACGGCGGCGGTGGCCATGCTGACCACCGGATCCAGCGACCCCGTGAGCCACCTAACCGTGCTGCTTCCTCGTGTGCTCCTCCTCCGTGAGTTAGGGCTTGAAGGAGGAGGACTGCACCCGGCGGCCGTCCAGCATATTCCTACCAGCGATCGCTCTCCACGCAAGAGATCTAAGGGGACGAAGGAGAGCGTATATCCATGGTCAGCGGCGAAGAACTAGTGCGACCTATCCACGTTGACCCAAAACGAACCGACCTAGCAGCTCACACGACACATATCGCACCCGTGGCACCAAGCAGAGGAATCCCACGAGGAGATGCCAATGCGATCGGTTAGCGAAAATACCAATGCGCGCTGCTAACTCATGCAGGCGTTTTGGATCTGGAGAACGAATTTCAGACGAATTTTGGTAGCAAAAAAAGGGCTTTCTTGACCACATCGGCCTCACCTGCGAGATCACTTCCTTTGCAGCCGGCGGGATCTCAGTCCCCAACGGTTTCTTCGTCTTTCTCCGGCGCATCCTGCATTTCTTTCTTAGCTCTGCCTTTCGCCTCATCCTGCGCCTTTCCCTTTTCCTTCGCCCCGCCCGTCCCCGGGAGCTCCGCCGTCTCCGCCGTCTCCGCCTCGCGGCTCCGCTGCCCCCCTGCGGCTGCGATGCTGTGACAGTGGGCACACTCTTGGAGTCTTCGCTCAAGGCCGCTATAGCCTGCTCAGACATGCTTCCCTGCACAAAGAAAAAGGTAGGTGAACCCAGATTCGAGTGAAAAATACGACGGCGCTGAGCTACTACCCACCTGCGAGTGTCGTAGAGTAGTCAAGATTTTCTTATTCTTCTTCCGCCCCGCTGCTTTCGATTCCCGACTCTCTAAGCCTGCCCGGATCTCCATAAGTTCCAAGAGCAAACTCAACAAATTGTCCATGGCCGCCGTAGACCATGGCGGCGGCAATTGTTTCCCCTCGGCTGGCTTCGACAACGAACACCCCATCGGGTTTTGTGTTCGGAAGAATAGAGGCAAATGAGTGGGGATCCCTCTTGTTCCCCGTTTTATAGCGGCGGCGGAGGGAAACCCTAAGATTATGGGTGCTTGTTCGAATAAGCGGGATGGCTCCCGGCTCCAAGTAGCAACCATGATATCTAAGGTTGTTTTTCTTTAAAAAAATCCGAAAAAATGAATAAAATGGTTTACAAATTTATTTTAAAAATACTAGCATATAGCCAACCATGAAATATACTAGCGTGTATATTTTCAGCTCGAAATACTACGTATTTTGTGCTCAGTAAAAAGATAAAATTGACAAAATCATAACTTTAGTGTACTGTTTAACACTGTTCACCCACGACAAAAGCTCAATTTATCATTTTTTCTGAGCCTAAGCTATAAATTGTTTTGAGCTGAAATTGTACACACTAATAGAACCTATAGTTTTTTTTTGGAAATACAACCTATAGTTGTCTACATCAATGTATTTTTTTCAGAATTTTTTAACACTTAAATTCAAAATTTTAAAGTTTCAAAAACTGGGATCCGTGGATCTTGGGAGCCATAACGCTTCACTCTGTTCCCCTTTTTTTGTACGAGTGGTCATACAAATTTTAGGGAATCTGACCCTTGTACAAAAGTAATGCCTTAGATGGCTCTCCGGTGAAACTATTTCGAAATTGGTTCCCCGGTTCAAGGCCGGCGATGATGGAGATGAAGTCGTGCATGTCGGCACCAATAACTTTTGGCACAAAATGGCTCAAGGGGTTTGGCGCCATTTTTAGAGTGACGACCTCGCTTCGATGTCGACTGCCTTTAGCATCGACCTTGCTTCAACGATGAACATTTTTTACGCCAGCTTGCACAACTTTAGCTCCATCTTCGCTATGCCGAGCGCAAAGGTTTATATCGAGAGGCCATATGAGACATTGGTTTCATCTAAGGACCAAATTTTGCAAAATACATCCACCGGCAGGCTCGACAACTTCAATACCGCAAACTGTATAGGGGCATCTGGGACACATGACACTTGCCTAGCGATACCTCCAATCGACCAATCCTATTTTTGTGTGGCTATGTTCACATCAATATGACCATATTTCTATCTAGATTATACGACTGTATCGCATAGTTTTAAACACATAAACATAAATTAGATCAATAATTTTAAATGTGGAAATAATATAATTCATACAACTATTCAGTTTGAATTTAAATTCAAGAAGTTCAACAAAATCAACATGACTCAAACCGCTTGGTTTGCTTTGAGCACCCACAAGTGTTGAACTAAATATCTTGCACTTGCCGATGAAGATTCGTCACGGAATTTCCGCATGCAAGACGAGAAAGTCAGCAACCTGGGGCTGGCACGTGATATGGGTCGGCCCAAAGGGCACTGCATCTCATATGTCTCATCAAATACTAGACAAGTATTATACCACCTCCAGTGTGATGTTATGCATGATAACACGATCATTCATGACTATCCCACAAATGATCTTTCGATCATGTGGAGATTCGGTACCAGGCAATAGAAAATAAGTTTGGAGCACACCAAATGTCCCCTTCACATACTTCTTGCAACTCTCTTGTTGCATAGAAAACCAAGATTTTTTCGACTTACGGGGGCTGTATATTGTCTTCATAATTATGGACAGTTTTGGACAGATGCCATCATCTAGGTAATATTCCGTGGTGTATCAATGGACATTGATCCCATAGTGCACTCCGAAGCTTGGCCTTCAACAAGTTCCGCAAACACCAGAGACATTTGCAACATATTGATGTCATGTGACATCCTGCCATGTCAAAATAGATTGCCAAGTTGATTCTCTCTCAGTATTTTGGTGTAGATGAAAACTCCATTAGCAGACTAATCATGTGCTTGAGCTATAGGTACATTTTACAAATGCACAAGATGTCTTGAGAACTCTCTCTCTGCCTCTACCATAGATGTGAGGAGAAGGAGATGGGACCAGGATGTGGATCAGAGGCGGGAGAGACAACGCCACTGCACTACCATAGCGGAGGTGCAGGTCGGGGGAAGAGAGGCGGACGATGATATTGGGACGGAGTATGTGGAGGTGTATGTCGGGGTGAAGTGGGGTGAGATGCGAAACCAGACGGAGAAAGGTAACTAACTACTAACCCTAGGTTCGGCGCCACCATGAATGGAGTCGGGCCTATAAACTGAAGACACACCTACTTCGGCGCCATTCTAGTGGAGTCGAACCTGACACATAGGATTTTCTAGGTCAGCGATCAATGGCTTCGGCGCCAGCAACGCTCAGTGACTTCGGCACTAACAGTGTTTGGTGTCGGCTTGCACGACGTCGGCTCCACTTTAGTTGGTGCCAAACGGAGGGGTCAAATTTCAAAATAATTTTTGAGAGAGGTCACGTATGCGATTAACTTCAGAAACTGATTAGATTTGTCAAAAAAAAACCGTAAAAAGATACTAGTCACACGACGCACCCTGCGAAAAAAAAGGTTACATGTCTAGGAGCCTCTCCGGTGCCAAATGTGATACTACTAGTACTCCAACAAGCAGGAAAGGAGGGGTCGCCCATTTTTGGCTTTTCACAAACTTCAAAAAATCAAATTCATAAGTTCTCAAAAAGTTAGGGAAAAATGCCTTTATGTCGCCAACTATGTGTTCAAGCTTGTTTGCGAATTTTTAGCTCAAAACACTTTGTATTTTAAGCTCAGCAAAAATGATAAAATCGCACAAAAAAATCGTCACACTAGTGTACTGTTCACTTATGAAAAAAACTCGATCCGTTATTTTTCTAAGCCTAAAATACAAAGTATTTGCAGCTGAAAATTTACATAGTAATAGATCATAGTTACCTACACCCAGATATTTTTCGAAATTATTTTAAACTTTTCGACTTGCGAGTTTATGATTTTCAAAACATGCTCCGTGGAACCCGGGTTCCACCACGCCGCACTCCGGCCACTCTATCCAGTCTTCATCATACCCTACGGTGGAGGCAGAGGCAGGCATGCAGCCCGTGCTACTACGGTGATATCGTTGGCAGGGGCTGCCGATCGAAGAGAATCTTGGAGGTATGGACGTACGATATCTCGCTCAGAGAAGAAAGGCTCATCGATCCGGGAGAGAGCTATGGACAGGACCTCCAACTTGCAGGAAAGCCGGGCCACTCTAGCCGGTCTTCATCATACCCTAGGATGCATGCAGCCATGTAGCTCCTGCTACTATGGTGATATCGTTGGGAGTGGCCAAACGACTGCTGCAGGAGAGAATCTTGGAGATATCTTCCGGGCGTACGAGCTCTCGCCCGAGAAGAAAGGCTCATTGGTCAGGAGAGAGCTATGGACAGGACATGCAACTACTTTCTCCTCAGCGAAGAAAGGCTCATCGATCGGTCCTTCTCAAACACCTCGAACGATGGATCCATCAAAATAATCTGTATACATGACCGGGAAGGATCGATCAACTCACTGCCAATGTCAGCTCCAAGTTCACCTTTGCCCTTTCCTCGGTACACCGTACACGAGGCTGGTGCCATGATTGAACGAAAGATTATACTACACCCGAGCGTGTACGTAGTAGTATATGGACGGGGTCCACGGCCGTAACAGCAGCTGTAGCGTCGAACCGACCGAGCGACTATGCCTTTTTCCCGGTAGCGATGCGCTGACATGCTACTACTAATTTACCGTGTTTAAAATGATTAATGCGTGCGAAACATATTTAATTTAACAATAGTGGTCATAACTGTCCTAAAAATGATTAATGCGTGCGAAACATATTTAGTAGTTCCCGCCCTTTTTGACGCTTCCTGCTCCAACTTTCCACTCTTTTTCCGGTTATACGTGTGTGCCCCTCCCTTCCTCTCTTTTTCCACCTCCCGTCGCCATGGAGAGGCCTAAATTCAATTTCTACGAGGCCGTGATGTTCGCCCACTACAACATCCTTGCGCAGCGGCGTGCGAGGATTCCGGACGGCTTTGAGCTCAGCTACACCGGCATGACTGTGGCGCCACCCTTCTGTGGCGCCAAGTTGGCGATGCAGATAGAGGAGCGTCGTCGGGAGCTGCCAGAGCGGAAGAGGGCGATAGCCCGGTACGCGCCCACGAGCGTGTACTGGCCGAAGAAGTTCAAGAAGGAGCGGGCGAAGGAGCTCGCGCTGTATCGAGCTCACCGGCGGCAACTCCACCCGATCTGCGAACTCAAGGGGAGGCAGCTTCAAGTGCGCAGGTGTACGGTCTACACCACAATCGACGAGGTGCATCGTCGAGCCGAGGCGGCGCGCCGTGAAGAAGTCATGAGGAGGGCAGAGGCCGCCGGGATCGTCGACCTTGATTCCGACACGGCGGAGGAGGAGGACGACCTGGCGAATAGCGCCGATGACGAGGACGATGATAGCGACGGTCAAAGCGGCGTCATAGATTAGGTTGGCGCGGACTTGGCGACACAGAATCGCAATATAAATATTAAATTGAATATATAAAAGTATTAGGAGAGGACGGGTGATTAAGAACACAACCCCTTAAACTAAGAAAATAACCGACACCTCCCCATATGGGCTAAAATCGTGCTATCGGAGCCCATACAGGGGAGCGAGTGGAGACGGCTCTAATAATACTACTCCATCTGGTACAACAGTACTACAGTACTAGTAAAGCAAGAACAATAACGTAGCCGGCTGCCGGCTATATACATTTGTCATGTCACCTGTAGCCATTAGTATTAAGCATTTGTACAATAGTCTGGCTATAGGGTTGTCTCTAGTAAATATTTTAATATTTAACTTTTGCTTTACTGAGTTTGCATGCAAGACTCACAAGCTTTGTATTTAATGCATGGATGTTAGCGGTAGCATTAGGTTGCATGCAGACTGCAATTTCTTGGTTCCTGGACTACCGCCGGCGACAAGTAAAGCACCCGCTTTATTCTCTCTCATCCCTTCTCTTTCTTCCACGTTGAATTTTGCTGATGTGGATTTTTTTATAGCCAGCTGATTAGGATTTATTATACTTGCTTGCACATTAGCTTGTGATATCTCCTCGGTAATGTAACTTTTCGCTCTCTCGCAACTCTCGCTCTCCTAGATATCACAAGCTGCTGGACGAGCTTGTATAGTAGTACAGTAGATCTTCCTAAAATACTACTTCCTCCGCTTCAGGCTTAAGGCTCTTGTTTTATGGTTTTTTTTGATTAAGAATTACTCTAAATACGTAAAGAGTTTTGGTATAAAACTAGTATCACTGAAAAGTATTTTTTAATACGAATCCAACGGTACTAATTATGTATAATATAATCAAGATTTTATTGCTCAATTCTTTTGGTCAAACTTGCTTTGAAAAGCGCAGCTCTTAAGCCTTGAAACGAAGGTAGTATTAGTAAAGTTTTTCCCACATCTTAGCCTTGTGAACTAACCCTACGTATCTAAAGCGACGTACTTAAAAAATACTAAAGTTCTGCCTAAAATTTTTGAGTATAAAATATTTTAGCCTTTGTGAAACGAACGTATCTAAAATCTCTTATATTTCTGAACAAAGGGAGTTGAACGGAGGGAGTAGTAACCAAACGCTCTAACTAAAAACTGGTTTTATATAAAAAAGAAAGACATGCGAGCCGAACTAGGTGCCGGTCGGCTCGAAGTAGAAGAAAAACTCTCCTAAGAAGCTGCAAGGTGCGCGAACATCACTGTCCAGTTGTGCTGTTGCACTGCCGAGGCTGCTTGTTGCCCTATGTTTCCAAAGAAAAAGATCTTTCGCACATATGCGAAAGACAAGTTGCATTGGCTTATCGATATCCCTAAAGACTCAGAGGAAATGGGAGCCCCGTCCCAAAGATCCTTAATGCCAGTGCAATTTTCAATGTCTTCATGAATGGCAGTGGAGGAACCATAGTTTTAAAAACCGGACCGGACCGCTGGTTAACCAGAAAAAACCGAAACCAGAGGCCCCGGCGGTTACTTAAGCACAGTGGACCGGACGTGCAAGTAAACCGGATTAAACCGCCTGAACCACGGTTAAACAGCTGGTTTTCATCATTAAACCGGCCACCGGTCTGACCGGCTCAACTCTCAAACGTTGAAAAAATTAATTCCAATGGATTCGAACCTTGCACCTGCACAGGTGACTTACGTGCTGTTAACCATCACATCCACTGATGCTTGTCGTCCATACAAAAATCAAACCTATTTTGTAGTTACTCTTAAAACTTAAATAATTGTTGCACTCGTTAAACTATGATCGTGGTCTTTGATGTTTATTCACGTAACAGATTAGGCGTATTCTTGTATCAGTCAGACCGTCTGACTCAGACGTGCAAAATGAATTAGTTATGGCATTATGAATGGAGATCATTTACATCTTATTCTAAGTCTAGACATACCATGATACTATCATATTTTTCATGTATATTTATCTATTTATTGCAGTATTTATCAGTAAATATATATGATTTTATAGCTTAAAAAACCAGACAATGAACCAGTGAACCAGCGGTCCGACCAGTAAAAAACTAAACCAACAGCCTCACTGGTTCGATCACCGGTCCGGTTTTTTAAACTATGGGAGAAACAGGTGCTCGGTCGCCTTTGCCATGTGACAGAACGGGCAGGTCTCCGAGTTAGTCAATCCCTTCTGGAACCAGCGTTGGTTTGTGAAAAGACATCCGTGATCAGCCAACCAGATAAACATGCGGCAACGGTTTGTTAAATAATTCTTCCAAATCGATGTTACGAAAGGAACATCCTGCAAAAGTTTAAAGGCAGTCAAATATGCTAATTTAGTTGTTAGTGGTCTGCTGCCAATCCGTGCAACTCTAACATTGGTGACGTTCTCTATGCACTGAGGTTAGAAGAGACTCCAATCTTGATAGTTCCAAACGGGCTGCGCATGGCAGGTGAGGGTAAGGCCCAAGTTAATAGACTAGGATGCAGGACGAGGCAAAAGAACAATTTGGATTAGTGACATGAGAGAACAGAGCGGAAATCTACGGTCGTAATATCGTTATCCTACCAAATATCGTGACAGGATGATGTTAGTGCACCGATTCGACCGTACGAGGGCCTTTAGCGGAAATCGCCAAGACTAGCGAGCAGGTCTCTCCAAACAACAGAATCCAGCCTAGTGTCACCTAAATCTCTAGTTTCGCCCAACCATAACACAAGCTTAACCAAACCTCCCAAGGGGTCATCGTAGTGCAGCGGAGCCTAGACAGGAATTTCATAAGCAGAGCCCTGTTACGCATACGAAGGCAGCGGAACCCAAGACCACCTTTATGGGTTGGGGCACAAACAACTGGAACCAGCTCCTCTGAAGGCCAAGGAACAAAGTCGAGAAAACAAAGAAGAGAAGTCATGAAAATATAGGTTAATCATCCTATTTTATCATTATTACATTATAATTGTGCCCATATGTAGTTAGTCTAAATACAATATAAACTTATATTATGCAAATTAATTTAAATTATTTTAGACTAAATAATATAATTTAAAAGAAGCAAAGTCAGGCAACTGTAGCTTCTAACTTTATTACTCCATGTTAGAGGATCTGGTCCCAAACAGCATCCCAAGCTACCTTGCATTGCCCCCAATTGACATGAATGTCCCTAGCCCAGAAGAAAGCTCGGAAAATTTTGTCAAAATCTCGAATTGTGCCAACCAACACCAACAAAGCGGAAACAAGATGGGAGGCCATAGATTGTAGGAAAGCTTTCACAAGAATAGCGCGTCCACTTAAAGGTTGAAGTGTACCGATACAACCTGGGAGGCGGCGTCTAAAGTTATCCACATAGGGTTTAAAGTCATTCAAATTTGGTTTGTGAGTCAAGAGAGGAAGACATCACAAATCATCCACCAAAGAAGATGCTAAGAATTGGTCCACATGGGTTAGGGTGAAGAAAGCTTGTGGAAATTGATTTACAGATAAATGCCGCTTAGAGAAAGCCGAGAGAACAATTTCCGGGTTGTGAACATAATTTTTCGTTGCTCTAAGGATAATTAGGGTGTCGTACACGTACTGCAAAACATGATAAGGAAGACTAACATCGAGAGGGTGTAGAGGCAGCCCATCAGCCGAGGCCTTGTGAAGAAGCAACCTGAGAACACCAGCCACAATATTAGAGAGATAAGGGGATAGCAGATCCCCTTGACGCATGCCACCCCGACATTTGATCCCCCTACCTAATTTTTCGTTAACAAGAACATCAAACTAACTAGAGGAATTGAGATTCCTAACCCAAAGGCACCAAAGGCTCGGAAACCCCTTAGCAACCAGAATGAGATCAAGATTGTCCCTGATCGAGTCAAAGGCTTTCGAAGTCAAGTTTTAAGCACAATAATGAGCCATACGCCTAAAGCAAGATTGGATTATATTTGCAGAGACAAAGTTTTTAGATACCGACCTTCCCTTGATAAAACCGGTTTGATCCTGGCTAATGAAAGAAGGAATGATAGGTTGAAGGCGGTTACCGAGAAACTTTGACCCTATCTTGACACAATCATTTTGTAGGGAAATAGGACGAATGTTGGGGATATGCTAAATGGGCATCACCATACCATGTCTTTAATCCGGCTAACCCGGGTGGCCACAATTGGTGGCAAGGCCTATGAGATGCTGGGCTTTCCAATTAGACGGATCCGTATGGGAGGTCCATGCCGGATAAAGAAAAGTTATAACATAGTCAAAGACCAACACGGAGCCTTGGAGTGCAAGACACGAAAAGTAGTTAGTGTTAGTGTAGGACTCTATAACATGTCCGGCTAGGACTTTTTCGTCTAACCCTAAGTTCTCGTGCCTTTATATGAACATATGGGAGCCTTTAGGCATCTACTACACACCTCACACAATGATGTATCTTTGTAACTCAGATTGCCATTATAGTAATTTATAGCAGGAGTAGGATTCGCCACCATCATGGGATCTGAACTTGGATAAGCAGTGTTAGCTCGCACTTCAACTCGCCGCCTTCCCCACCTCTCTAAACACGCTTATGAGGACCACCCATGGCATACTGGCTATAATACCATGACAGTTGGCGCCCACCGTGGGGCAAGAGGCGCTTCGAGCTCTACACCGGGCGAGGTCCAATCTCTTCGCGGGAATCGATGATGCCATAGCCATTGGGCGTGTCCTATTCTTCGGCAACATTCGGATCGTCCCACCCAACGAATTCTGGATCTCGAAAAAGTCGAACCCCACCCGCTACTCCATTGTTCCGATCGGGAACATCCACCTCTTCATTGGCGAAACCGTTTAGAGATCTAGCTCCCAGGAAGTTGAACACACATCAAGGCACGCATGGACCGCCTCCGGTTGGGACACGTTCACGGAAGGATCGAGCTCGGATCTCTCTTTGGAGTTTGCCGGCTTAGATCGGAAGAAAACAAGGCCCACCCAAACTACCCATGTGCAGGATATAACGGTGGAAGACCAAAGGAGATCCACTTGGCTACCCCAAGTGTTAGAGAAGCAGATTCGCACTTTGTTAGCGCTGTCAGTATCTTCGACCTGGACTGTTGCGTTCAAAGAACTGGTGAAAGCCCACATGAGTACCTCGCCAGATGGCTAAGGCCGAGGGCCGACATGGAGGGAGTTCCCAGCAACAACGCAGTCTACCACTTCTTTGAAGGACTCGCGCTTGGCACACTTCTCTGGCATACGCTCCGGAGGCAGCATGCTACTGGAAACCTCACTCTCAACAGGGTAATCGAGACCGTCAACAATTTTGCCTCAGCTGGTGAGAAGGCCTAGGCCTACATTGCCAAGGGCTAGGGCTCCACCACCTAAGAAGTCGATGATCCGTGTCCAACTCAATCTTAGACACACTCTACGCCGATATTAGCGTGGATTCGGAGGAACTCGAGGCCAACTCGAAAGAACTCGATGCTTCCAGTAAGGAGATCGAGGAGGAGATCAAGCGCGAGGAGTGCGCCAACAAGGCCATCACTTCCCATCAGGTACTGGTTCCCATCAGGAACATGATTGAAGAAGATCAACAAACCGGAGCAGCTCCGCCGAAAGTAGGCGATGTTGGATAACCGACGGCCAAAAACACTATTGATCCCCCGAATTCGGCAAGGGACATGCCTACTCCAGCTATCCCTATGCAACAGCCACAGGAACTCACCACCAGACCCAGCACCGCCAATCAGGAAAATTCACCACCACTGCCGTCCACTTTAGTGGTTGGCAACATCTATGTCACTACCGTCGATAAGGTTATCTATGACGAAACCCTTGCCAAGACAATTACCGTCGCCCATATTCGAAGCATGGTCGAGCTCGACGAGAAGCGCCAGAAGCTCCTGGAGGAGGCACAAAACATCACGAAGAAAGGCGCAAAGCTAGGTAAAGATCTGGCCAGAGCATAAAAATCGGTCAAGGTGGCAAAAACAATGGAAACGGAGTACAAGAACCTACTAAAGCAGTAGAAGGCCAAGAAAGCTCCTGCTCACGTTGTTCATGATCCCGGCATCAGGCGCAACTTGGGGTGGGCTTCCTCGAAGCCGGTAAAAGCTACCCCTATATCGATAAAGATAGAAGCAAGTAATCTGCCGACGCCCTCAACATGGCCATCGCCAAAACCCTACTAGAGCAGGATAGATTACCCGCAGCGCTGGATCAAGTCTACGACCTTGTCACCAAGGCTGCCAAACAGCAGGAAAATGCCACCTCTTAGAGGCTCAAGTCTGACCCAACATATTGCCATTCCAGTTTCAACAACCAGCAAAGGGCAAGATCTCCTTACGATGTCGGATCGCGCACGGGTTCCTCAGAACAAAGATGGAGGGACGCATGCAACAGTACTTATGACATCCCCATATCCTCCGACCATGGAGGTAAGGCTCAACCTCGTCGTTCACCCCCACCTCCTCGGCATTGCCGACATCACGAAGAACCAACAGCTCACCAGCGTACGAGCAAGCCTCCACCCAGACGCCCTTAGGGCGACATCATTATTCGCAAAAATGTAGAGCAGCCTCGGCATGATGGAGAGCGCGCAACAACGGACATAGGAGAAGGTCACACTAAGATCCTCCGCGTCCGGAAGCAACCGCGATCAAGCGTGATGATGAGTAGGACGGAACAACAATAAGGCTAACCCACCGCCACCACCACCACCGTTGCCATGAGCAGCCACCATGGCAAAGGAGGACTATGTAAGTCTCACCACTCACACCACTCCCCTCCCCATGGCAGCGATAAGCACAAGAAGCAACCAAAGATGTACAATGCACATGAGCACCTTGACAAGATATATGAAGCCCATGAAGAGCCATACTTGGGACCACGTTGTTTCGGCCCAACATACGAAAGCCACAACTTACCCCAAAGGTTTTCTAATTGACAAGACTATCAAGCCTTACAACAGAAATGTCATGTGAGCCTCAAATATCATTTTGAGTTCACGGACAATATCATGTGGGTCAAAGTTCTCAAACCTTTTCCAAATCTTCGATTCCAAACCATACAATATAGCACACTAAAACGTGGTGTACTAATTCTTTCGAGTGAGGAAAACATTCTTTACCTCATCGGTAGCGTCAGCTGCAGGTGGGTCACCCAGCGGTGCATCCAACACATAGGTCAACTGACCAGCACTGAGGACAATCCTCAAATTGCGGAACAAATGCACGAAGTTGCTTCCATTGTTTTTCAACCTTTCTTTCTTTAGGAACGCATTAAAATTGATGGTAGGGGCCGCCATTTATCTACAACATATTTGCAATAGTTTAGACTAAGTTTATGACAAATTGAGTTCTAATTAGTATTTAAATTAATCTAAGTGAACACACACTCAAAACAATATCCCTCACATTATTTTAGTGATCACACAAACCAAATCCACTACATCAAATCCGATCATCACGAAATATGATGTAATTTTAAAGGCGAACAATCAACATGTTCATCATATCTACTATATGACTCATGCTTTACCTTTCGGTGATCCATGTTCCGATACCATGTCTATTCATTTTAGGCTCGTCAAGATTAACCTTAGTTTCTGCATGAGCAAATCTGGCTTGCTCCCTTTATATGCACACGTTGATTTCTATCATACCCGATCATCGCATGGTGCTTCGAAACGACGAGTCTTGGTAATGGTGCTAACTAAGGGTGAACACTTTACTTGATAATTTTGTGAGAGGGATCATCTTATAATGCTACTGTCATGATCTAAGCAATACAAGATGCATAAAAGGATTAACATCACATGCAATTCATAATATGTGATATGATATGGCCCTTTCTTCTTGTGCTTCCGATCTCCATCTTCAAGAACGAACATGATCTCCATCATCACCGACATGGCGTCAAGGTTAATGGCGACCCTCCATGGTTGTCGTCCACCAGCATAAACTATTACAACTACTTTGAATAATAGACATGCAGGTCTTAATGAAATTTAAAGACAACCATATGGCTCATGCCGGTTGCCAACTTACAATAAGGATCATTGCATACATCACATATAATCACAATCATGGTCATATCACATCACAACACAAACCCTGCAAAAACAAGTTAGATGCCTCTAATCTTTCTTTGCATGTTTTACGTGGCTAGGGCTTTCGCAAAAGAACCTTTTCTAACTTACGAACATCAACCACAACGTGGATACTAGTATTGTCAATCGCCCGTTGTAAATTGAATCTTCACTATGGTGGGAGAGACAGACACCCGCAAAGCCACTTATGCAATACAAGTTGCATGTTGAGCGTGGAGAAAGTCTCATGAACGATGTCATGTAAGGTTAGCCCGGGCTGCTTTATCCCACCATCCGCAAGATGCAAAGTACACAAAAAGCAATCGACAACAAAAGCATCAACGCCCACAACAACCATTGTGTTCTACTCGTGCAACAGATCTATGCATAGACACGACTCTGATACCACTGTAGGGGTTCGTTGCATGGAAAACAAAAAAATTCTATCGCATGAGCACACACAAGGCAAGATCTATCTACTAGATTGTAGCAACAAGTCGATGGAGAACTCACCCTTGAAGATTCCAAAGTGTTTAACGAGATATGTATCTCTCGTGGTTGATGTAGTCGTTCACTTGCCGATCTCAAGGTCGCGTAGACGGTCCTTCCGGCGTTGCATTCCTGCAGTTCTCCCACAGTCGGTCACACGTTCGATACTTGATGAAGACCTTTCTATCCCTCGTTATAGCAGCGGAGGTTGTATCTCTCTCCTCGCGATTCCGGCAGCACGACGGTGTGGTGACATAAGTAGAGGGGAGATCCTGTAGGGCTTCGCCTAAGCCGGAGCGAGTATGGTGGAGTAGAAGAGGGCCTCGACAATCTAGGGTTTAGAGGGTGCCGAGGGGGTGGTGTGGCTGGAGGCTAGGGGCTAGGGTTTATCCCCAAGTCGGCTACTAGAGGAGCTCCTTGCGTTGGCGGCAACTAGAGAGGTGGCGCCTTGGCTAGGGTTTGAGGTGAGGGGTAGGGGCGCCCTACCCCTCCTTATATAGGTGGGGAGAGGCGGTTGGGGGGAGGGGAGTCCTCCCCCAACTCCTCTACTAGGGTCGGCGGCAAGGAGGAGGAGGGAATCCTCCTCTAGGTGGGATTCCTTCCCTCCCTCCACTTGGAACCATTGTTCCAGTTTGACTTTTTCAAACTGCCAATTTGACTTTCAATTTAGAGTTTGATTTCTCTCTTCCAAGTGTCCAGCCAAGTGACCTAGTACATGATGCAACCATTCCAACATGTCATGAGACATTCATGTACCCTTCCCCTTCTGGAGTGCCGGACCTTCCAGACCCTTCTAGAACATTCCGGTGAAAACATCGAAACCATTCCCAAACTCCTAAATAGGACTTCCCTTATATGAATCTTATTCTCCGGACCATTCCGGATCTCCTCGTGATATCCCGGATCTCATCCGAGACTCTGAACAACATTCGGTCTTCTTACTCACTTTCCATATCTACTAAATAATATCAAATCCTTAAGTGTGTCTCCCTATGGTTCATGAATTATGCAGACATGACCGAGACTCTTCTCCGATCAATAACCAATAGAGGAATCTAGAAATTCATATGGCTCCCACATATTTCTACTTCATGATCGAATGAACCATTTACATACTATACCAATTTCCCTTTCTCTCGTGATACTTTACTTATCCGAGGTCTGATCGTAGGTATCTCTGCATACCTAGTTCTACCTCGTTACCGATAAGTACTCTTTACTCATTCCTCATTCCTGTGATATGTGATATCTTGTGAGTCAGTCACATGCTTGCAAGCTAATTGGATGAAATTTCACCGAGAGGGCCCAGAGTATATCTATCCGTCATATAGGGGCGGGCCTAGAATTTTAAGGGTGGGTATTCAAAATATATAAAAAATTGTGTGTAATTTTTTATAAAAAATTCAAAAAAAATCTAGCCATAAGCGCTTGAACCCTAAACCAAAAGGTTCACAGATTGTTCCTGACCAGTTGAGCTACTTCGTGCCTTAGTTCATTATAATATGGTTAATATTTTGTATATACATTGCATAAATTTCACATATCAACATTTTGCCAAAATATGTTGGGTATTCAACTGAATACACTTGACTTGAGCTGGGCCCGCCCCTGCCGTCATATGGATGGACAAATCCTACTCATGATCCATGTGCCTCAACATATACTTACCGAACACTCAATGCTACCTTTATAACCACCCAGTTACGAAGTGGTGTTTGATGCCATCAAAGCATCCATCGAGTGATGGTGATTAACATGATCTCATGGTTGAAGGAATTAGGTTACTATGTATCAAAGCTTATAGCAAACAAACTATTAAAATGACTTGATCTTTATACTACGCTTATCTATAGGAGTATGTCCATCACACCATTCTCCTAATGATATAATCGTGTTGTTAATAATATCTCAATGTTCATGATCAGAAAACCATGACCATCTCTTAACCAACAAGCTAGTATTGTAAAGAGGCTATACCAGGGACTCTAACAAGTTTACAAATCACACAAGTATTAATGTTTCTGGTTAATACAATTATAGCATGAATATAAACATTTATCATAAACACAAAGATATAATAATAACTACTTTTATTATTGCCTCTTGGGCATATCTCCAACAAAACAACTATCATTTGATTTCTGAAAAGATCCTTATAATAAGAAGTTGCATGTTCTAAACTTTCGGGTTCATTAATAATCTCCTATCATTCTCCATAAGTCTGAAGATAGTGTTCTTTCTTATTTCCATTAGCTACTCTATGAAAAAATTGTGTTATTATCACCTTTTAACAGCCAGTTTGTAATGGACCTATTGTCCAATACAACTCATTAGCTTCATATAATTCCAACAATTGTTTTTGTAATTTGGCTCTCAAGGCTAACTCACCATCTAAAACTTGTATTTCTTCAAGAATCTCCAGATCCTGAAGAGCTATAAGGATGTCTTTTTTCTTTTGATATGAGTACCTCTCAAATTAATCCCCCAATCTTTGAGAGAGATTTTAACATTCTTTATTTTCAATAAGAAATAACTGAGATTATGCTTTCCTTTAACAGGTTCAAACCAAGCTTTTCTCACTCTAGATAAAAAAATCTGGTTGCTTTAACCAATAAAGCTCAAACCTAAAATCTCTCTTTGGCTTCACATGTTCATTGTTCAACTTAATAATCAAAGGATTATGGTCTGAATTATGTATAGTAATCTTGTGAACCAGAGCCAAAGGAAATAATAGCTCCCAATCCTTAGGTACCAACACTCTCTCTAGCTTTTCCAATGTAGGGTTCTTTTGATTATTTGACCAAGTAAACTCGCGGTTCATAAAGATTAATAACAGAATTAAAGAATCATTGTGTCAATTATTTTTAGCTCCTTATTCTTTTCAAAAGAATATATGATCAAATTAAAATCACCTCCCACCAACAGAGGTATAGATTGATTAGAACAAACAACAGATAGTTCTCTAAGAAAATCCTCTTTATTTTTTCTGTACAGCCCCATACACTTACTAAAACCCATTTGTGTTATCTTTCTTGTCAAACACTTCTAAATAAAATTTTCTAGATGTATAGTTCACAATGTCAAATCTAACTAAATTCAGCTCCCCTAGAATATCTCTAGATCTCCTAACTGCACCCAGCTCCACTTAAAATTACCACACCTCCCAAGCTTCCTCAAAAAACTGTCAGAGAAATTTTCCATCATGGTTTCTTGATGACCTATAAAATCAAATCCATATTCTAAAATGATATCTTCAGTTTGCTGCTACATTACCTTTGTTCTTGACATATTCCAACCTGACATTAAGTAACTTTTTTTATTATTTCCAACATGGCTCGTTCTAGGGTACCAAATAAAACCAATCTGTAGGTGAGTGTTTGGAACTTGTATAGTGTTTGAAACTTGTACTGTAACTTTTCTACCCATTCTCTTCTTATTAACTTTTTTTTCACTGACCGTTATGCTTATGCAACGATTCAAAAAAGGAAATATTTTCACATTTTTCACTGTCATAATTTAATGAAATTCTTTTCATGCGCAAAAGAAAATCTTCGTATTGTTGTTCCACGGAGCGACACATCGAAAAACCCGTAGCCGCAGCTGCCCGTGCCCTCCCTCCTCCTTCTCCACGACTCCGGCTTTATTGTCGCTGGAGGATATGACTGGGCAAAGCCTGTCCGTGGACATGGTGGCGGTGGAATCGTCACCCTGGCATGGCGGCATGGTGCGCGGCTGCCAGCGGGCGTGCGCATCAGCAACACCTGTCAAATGGCTGATTTCTAGCTGATGAAACAGCAACACCTGCCAAGACAAGGGCCACATCACGCCGCCACCCGCTCAGATAACCAACCTGAAACAGCAACAAGTGCGCTCTGTGCTGTGCGTGACCGTGGATCGAGTATTAATCCGACATGAGCCAGGGGCAGCAGAGGAGTCCCTGCAGCCCCACGATCGATCAAGCACGGCGACGTGCTCGACGTCTCCGGCGACCTGGCGGCGCAGACCGTGGCGCTCGGGGGCGCCGTGCTGCTGCTGTTCTCCGAGGACGCCGTGCAGGGCCTAGGCCAGACCAGAAGGGCGGTCCCGCGGCGGTCATGCAGTTCGCTGCCACCCTCAACGCGCGCGCCCAGCTCCCACGCGGGCGCAGCCGTCATCGAGACCGTGCTCCCGGGCCGCCCCGTTGTCACCTAGTTCGTGGCCGGGCAGGTCGTGGGCCGGTTCATCGCGCTGTCGCCCGTGGCGGCCAAGGAGCCGTCGAGCGCGCTCTAGCAGGACGCCGGCCGTGAGCCCGTGACAATCGAGCGCGCGCGCGCTGGATGCCGTGGCGGTGGCCGGCACGAGGGGCAACGGGCAAGCCGGTGGACCAGAGCGACGCGGCGCCAGTCCAGGCCACCGAGATGCGCGCCACGGTGATAAACCTCACTGTCCCGGGAAGCGTCGCCGCGGCGGCGCAGGCTGCCGCGGACCTCCGCGGACATGGCGACAACTCCGAGCGGCGTGGAGGACGCGGTGACCACGGCGGCCCGGCCCGGCTCAACCAGGGGCCGTACATCGCGCGTACGTCCGATCGAGGGAGCAGAGCACGCAACGCAGCGCTGCGGTACTCTTGGGTTTGTACGAATAAAATGCCGTGTAAGATCTACTCGTCCAGTAGTCTCTCGCTGTAGAATACGTCATCAAATCAGCACCGTGGGAACAACAACACTGGTGTTTATACAAATAAACTGCTAAACGATCTCGTACGAGCACGGTTGTTTGTCTCTGAGTTTGCTATATGACGACAGACTGCAAAACGGGAACTGTCGTCTGAACTTTGGATATATGGCGTCATCAATACAGTGTTGCAGACTGCAAAACCGATGCGCAACTGTCGTCTGAACTTTGGATATATTTAAATCAAGTGTTATCCAAACGGAAATGAAGTTAGCCGAGGCCTCCGTTTTAAAATATAAGATTTTTTAGCTTTGTGAATAAAATGTATCTAGACTTCTTTTAGTGTATAGATTCACTCAAGTTGGAGTAAACCTACATACTAAAACAAGTCTAGATATATTTTCTTCACAAGTCTAAAACATCTTATATTTTAAAACGGAGGGAGTAGTCGACAACGGGATTTGAGCGTGAGAGGCGACAGCTTTTTTTTTTTTTTTGAATGGGGGTGACGGCTTTAACGTCTCCATATTAGCTCGAGTGCCTACTGCATGATCTTTTCTCGCAACAAATCTGCAATATTTCCTCAGAGGAAGGACACAAGGGAGTACCATATCTTCGAAACAAAACATGTTCGTCTCACACTTAGCAAGAGAGTGTGTTGATATTTGGATAAGTATCGTTCCCTCATGCAAGACACCCAGCTTCCCCAAAGCTCCTTGGCAGACTCAATGTGTTGAATTTGATAAAGATTGGACGCCGGACAATGCAATGCGAATCTTGTCATGAGTCGTGGAGTTGACTTGACGAGCAATACGACTCGTGAGGTGTCAAACAATCTGGAATCCACCGGCTCGTATCCTCGAACCACCACATCTCAAGGTTCCTCGCTACCATCATGAGGATGGAGATTCCACAGAAGACCTCCAAAACGATATTTGAGTTCCGTCTAATTTGGGTGCAGTGCCCAAAAGGTTAATATGCGACATTTGAGTTGGGGCTAGGGGATACATATAGTCAACCGCGCGATAAGGAGCAATGTCACCTCCCAAATTTACAGAGGAACGGAAGTCTTTACTTCACTCTATAGACTAATGCTAGTGCAGTGCTGGGAAATAAACCAAGAGAGAATTTATCAAGGGTGGACTTTGTAGTGGCAACTAGTCTAGCTACCGTATTGCTTTCATAGATTATTGGAAAGCCTTTTGGCATTCGTTCAACAAATTTTGGATCTCCGCCTTTGTCATGGGTTTTCCTTGATATTAGCCATGGAGGATGGCAAGAGAGATCATAGTGTGGTTTAGGCCGCGTGGAAAATCTAGGAATGGAATGGCACAGATGTACCCCATGATTTAGGTCCTCTCGCTGGAGGTAAAACTCTACTCATGCATGTGTGATCTTATCTTCAATATGTGTATATGCTTACAACTTTTCCATGTGGAGGTCCTGTCCTGGCTTTATATACTAGAGCACGGTCAGGTTACAATAAATACCTAGTGGAGCATTATTTGATGGTCTTGGTGTCGCTAATCATACGATGGTGGAGGTGTTACATAAACCACTAAAGTGAAGGGTTTTGGTAACACTAGCTATTTAAGGCTGTTGTTGCTAATGCATGTAAAATGTATGCATCAACTTTGTAGTTTATTATGATATATTCCAACATATTTGCATCATATATACTAGAGTAAATTGCACTGGGAGTCACACAACTTGTTCTGCATGTGCACTTAAGTCACAGAATTTACAAACTGAACTAACAAGTCACATAACTTGCAAACCCGTGCAACCGTGGTCACAAAACCGGTCAACTGAGTGGTTTTGACCAAAACCGATCATATTTATACTAAATCTTTACAATAACCATATTTTATTATCAAATACTATGTATGCATTCGTGAGCATGAGAGAGAATTTGTGGCTCCCAACGGTATTTGAACATCAAAATCTGTACCTTTTCATTAAAAAATTCAAAATTTATTTCGTGAATACATATGTGTGGGCTGAATGACTATGGCAAGTTTTGGTGGAAAAATCGTTTTATTTGGGCTATAGAAGAAAAAAGAAATTCCCAGCTATATATCGTATAAAAAACCACGTATTTCTGTTAGAGGTTTGTCTTTTTTATATTTCATTCACAAAATAAAAAGTATTTTTGTCTGAATTTTTTTGCGTACCTTAGGAATGTATAAATATTTATGCGTAATTGTTTTCAGATTTTTTGGAGTCTTATAAACTTTTTTTTTGGAAAAACAAGCTCAGTTAAGCGGTTTGGTCAAAAACCACTCGATTGACCGGTTTTGTGACCATGAGTGCGGGTTTATAAGTTATATGACTTATTAGTTCAGTTTGCAAGTTGTGTGACTTAAGTGCACATGCGAGACAAGTTGTATGACTTCTGGTGCCATTTACTCTATATACTATCATGTCCTATTTTATATTAGTTATTAGGATTTTTCAAATGTCTTTTTTATTTGGGTTATAACACAACAAGGCAAAAAAATCCTATTTTATGTATTTTTAACTTCGAGAACTTTGCAAACTCAAAAGGACCTGGATTTTTTGCTAGGGAAGTTTTCATCAAGATGAAGACTTGGACCTTGGAGCTAAAGAGGGCCGTTGGAGGCCAAAGGAGAGGCCATGGCACGTCCAAAAGTGATTGGCGTGCCATGGGGCCCTTTAACCTTGAGTCTCGATGTCGTTCATCTTTGTGTGGTTCCTTTTACCCAAAAACTACTATATATACGCCCCCTTTGCAATATCAAGAGAATGAGGACAAAACACACACATAGCCAGATACATAAGCAATAGGCTTCGAATATTGGAGGGCAAAACATTGTTAGAGTCATCCCCGGTTGCATCTCCAACCTCTCCAACATCACCACGTCGTCTCCATGATGAAGGCGAGTAGTCCACCCCAGGACTATGGATTTGTGGAAATCGTTTGATATCTCTCCTCTCTCTCTCTTTCTCTTGTGCTATGGTTGTTTTAGAACCATATGAGCTAACATGATTATGGTCACATATATGCAATTCCCTTATAGTGGAACTTTATTTTATGAAATGATATATTATATGAGTTTGCAAATTTTTATTATATGAGTTTGCAAAACGATGTACCCCATGATTCAGGCCCTCTCGCTGGAGGTAAAACTCTAGTCATGCATGTGTGATCTTATCTTCAATATGTGTATATGCTTGTAACTTTTCCATGTGGAGCTCTCGGCCTGAATTTATATACAAAACACAGTAAGGTTACAATAAATACCTAGTGGAGCATTATATGATGGTATTGATGTACGCTAGTCATGCGATGGTGGAGGTGTTACAAAAACCGCTAAAGCGAAGGGTTTTGGTAACACTAGCTATTTAAGGTAGTTGTTGCTAATGCATGTAAAATGTATATATGAACTTGATAGTTTATTGAGATATATTATAACAAATTTGCATCATATCTAATGTTATATCCATGTTTATATTAATTTTTGGGACTTTCGAAAAGAACTCCATTTATTTGTGTTATAACTCTGTAGGATAGGAAAAACCCTATTTTGTGTATTTTTTATTTCGAGAGACCTTTGCAAACTCAAAAGGACCTGAGATTTTTTCTAGGGAAGTTTTTCATCAACACGAAGACTTGGACTGCTTGGAGCTGACGAGAGCCGTTGGAGGGCCAAAAGGAGGCCCATGGCACGGCCAAAAGTGATTATTGTGCCATGGGGCCCGCTTTTGGCCTCGAAGATCCAATGTCGTCCATTTTCCCATTGTTCTCTTTACCAAAAAATGACTATATATATGCCCTCTTCTCTATATCAAGAGAATAAGGGGAACAAAGATAAAAACACAGAGCAAGATACATAAGCAATAGGCTTAGAAGATTGGAGGATGGAACATTGTCGGAGTCATCCTCGGTTGCATATCCAACCTCTCTAGCATCACTGCTGCCATCTCTACGATGAAGATCGAGTAGTCCACCCCCAAACTATGGATTTGTGGAACTAGCTTGATATCTCATTCTCTCTCTCTTCCCCCCTCTCTCGTGCTATAATTTTTTTTAGAACCATAAGAACTTTACAACATGATTATGGTAATATATACAATTCCCTTGTGGTGGATCTTTATTTTATGAGATGATTATATGAGTTTTCACATTTTTAGTATGTGTTATGTGTATTGACAAATGCATATGACTATCCCATCTTTGTATATGAAGGGATCCACAATGTAAAGCAGAAATCATATGGTTCTGAAAGCTCAAATAAATCCTAATGAATATTGTCAATTTTTATTTCTTCAAAACATCTACGATCACACATAATTCATTAATGCTATTTTTCATGTTCAACTATCTAACACTAAATTCCCTGTTCAAATTTGTGTTGATCGTGCCGAAGATTTGCACACATCGTCATGGATCCCATGGGTGTGGTTTGTGGATTAGGACAATGTTGGTACTATCGTAGCAAATCATGAATTAGTACTTGACGAGGTAACCTCGGCAATGCCCATTGTTATGGACTTAGGGTTTCGTGAAAATAGGCGCTGATGATTTTGTCGACGGACAAACAAAGGAGACAATTTACCGAGTTCGGGCCCTCGTGAAAACCCTACTTCATGCTTGTTGCTCGTATTATCAGTGGAGAGTACAAACTCGTTGAGTTGACTAGATTCGATCTCAACGAGAGAGAGAAAGGCGTGTGTATAGTAAGATTGGATGTCCTTCTCGTTGTTCTCTCCTAGCCTTTATATATGGGGAGGCTAGGTCCCGGGTGCCAATACGAGTTGGTTACAAATCTAGAGTTTGTATCTATTCTAGTCTTGAACTTTTCTTGTCTTTTTCCGCGAGGAGTATGTGTCCTTATAGGCTTCATATCTATTGAATCGCCATGAGCTTCATGGATATTGGTACATCTTCAAGCGAGCCTACCGTTGAACTACACTTTATATACCAATGATGGGCACCCAAAGGGTTATGCCCATGTCAGTAGCTCCCAGGCTATGTTCGGATGCTTGCATCCGAGCATAGGCTCAAAGTCCTTTCTAATATGCCCGGAAGGTGAACTTGAATATTTCTTCGGATGAGAGAATTTCTCTACAGCCTTTTTTGGCTGTTACAATGGATGAAGTTGTCTTGTTTTAGAAGTGATGTCAGTAATTTCATCGGGCGCTTCCGATGGGAGTAACCGTTGAGGCTACACTCGGGTAGGCTCAAGGGTATTCTTTTGTCGACTCCGTTGGAGGATTTTTTTTATCTATTGGGTGCGCGACCAGCGCTCCCGATAGGAGTAGCCTCCCAAGGCTACGGTCGAATGCTTGGATTTGAGTGTAAGATGAGAGTTGTTCTTCACGTTTCGCTTTTATGTCGACTTTGTAGGAGGATTTTTCTATCGGGTGCGCGGCCAACGCTCCCGATGAGAGTAGCCCCCGAGACTATGTCGGGTTCCTGCACCGGAGCATAGGCTCAGAGATCTTCTTCATCAGAGTAGGTACTCGACTCGAGTCTTCTTTCTTTTGCGTCGACTCCGTAGGAGAAACTTTTTCTATCGAGTAGGCGAACTATAAGTTCAATAAGTGTCATGGTGATTTTTGGTATAACGCATCTGGTGCATCCGATGGATCTGGAACCAATTAATTTCTCTTTGGCAAAAACATCGTGAACCTACATTAAGCTTGAGTCCCCGGGTACGAACCTAGCATATGCTGGCGTAATTCAACTCGGGCCGCCGAGGTCTTATCGTCGTTTGAATTGCAGTTTCATGTTATGGGTACCCAACGTCCGTCGAGATTTTTCATATCATGGATCTGAAAAATTTCTTGGCAAAACACATTCGTGTATGATTACGGCCTCACGAGGCGGATCCGGTCTTATCATCCTGCCGTGGAGTACATGGAAGAGTGTGAGTTGTAAAACTTGTGAGATATAAAACAAAGGAGAATAAGACAAAACATTTGAGATTTCATCGCTAGGACTAGTGTCTCATGTAGGAGCCAAGAATCACGGTATGTTGCTAATGTAGTCAGGTCTCCGAGAACAATATGGTGGTTCATCCTGATGTTTTTCCTGTTATACGCTCATAGTAGTGGCACTTGTAAATCTTTATTCACCTGCATTTGTTATAAATGTCTGTTTGTTATAGGGTCGGTCATCGCTCCCTTGTTACGGTTGTATTTATTGGCGGCGTAACATCTGCTAAGATTGCTGCGCCGGTTCCTTAGTTCACAGTGCGTGTTGGCAAACTCATTTTCATTTTCTTTCAGATGTTAATAGAAAATGTTATGGTTGCAAATCTGGGGCCCTCTTAGACCATAAGCGGCATGATTAATGTAAATTGTATTGCATGCACATATTGAAACTGATCTACAAATTGTCGCACTTTTGCACCGCTTGCAACCTAGAAAATGTGGACTCCAAGGTGTTATAAATTTGAAACATTTTGGACTATGGAAGTTCTTACAAAATAAAAGGAAAGACTTTGATGTTGACTGATTTCTGCTCCTTTTGTGTCCTCTGGGTTTTATAAGTTAAATTAGGGCCTCTCCATTTCTGTTGTGACGTCGTTAACTTACGATAATGTGATGCTCCTTTAAAGAAACAATAATTGTTTGGGAGAGGAACTAACATCTTTTATCCTTCTCATGCTGTTTTCATATTTTTTCATTACTAGAGAAAAGGTTATCGCGACACACATAAAGATTATCAGGCGCATATCATATATGACTTGACATCGTGCCCGCCTATTTTTATCTTGGCGCATATGATAACCCTATATTCTGCATACGCGATGCGCATATTGATATGCGCCTCCTATACTCGGAATTTCGTCGGAGCCCGTCGGAGGCCGTGCCAGTGGCCACAGCCTACCACAGCAGGCATGTGTGGGAGGCCATGGCCATGGGGTCGCCGAGATTGTCATGAAGGTGGTGGAGGAGGAGATGGTTGGTGTGGTTGTGGAGGCCATGGACGGAGTGATTGCTAGAGGAGGAGGAGGAGGTCACCGGAGGAGGAGAAGGTCGCCGGAGAAAGAGGAGGAGGAGGAGAGTGGAGGAGGAGGAGAGTGAAGAAGGATGAGGAGAAGGGGAGAAGAAGGAGATGTGGAGGAGAAGGAGAAGGAGGAGAGGTGGTAGGTGTTATATAGGTGTGATAGGTGGCTGTTTCGAATTTGAATCCGGCCAGGTTATAGGAGGCGCATATTGCTCCATATGCGCCTCGTATTCTTGAAACTATAGGAGGCACATATTGATCCATATGTGCCTACACTTCAAACTATAGAGGCGCATATAGGAGGTGCATATTGCTCCATATGTGCCTCATACACTTCAAACTATAGAGGCGCATATGACCATATGCGTCTCGTTTATGCGGCCACCTACCTTCACCCGGGCCCGCAAAAGTTATTTGAGGTGCACTCGATGCATAGGCCTTATCAAGTATAGGAGGCACACATGGTCATATATGCCTTGCATAGACCACCAACCTCCACCCAGGCCCGCATAGCTTATGCGAGGCACATTCTTCCATTTGTGCCTCCTATACTTGAAACTATAGGAGGCCCATATTACCATATGTGTCTCCTATGCGGTCACCTACCTTCACCCGGGCCCACATGAGTTACTTGAGGCGCACTCTGCTGCATGCGCCTCACATATTATCAAGTATAGGAGGCGCATATGAGCATGTGCCTGCATGTCGACCACCGACCTCTACAGGCCCACAGCTTATGCGAGGCGCATTCTGCACATCTGTGCCTCGCCTATCTAATATATAGGAGACGCATATGATTAGAATGTGTCTCGCATATCTGGGACTGCCAGATTTCGTCCGTACAGAGATTATAGGAGGCTCATTCTAATCATATGCGCATCGCCTATTTTTATACTGAAGGCGCATAGCAAAAAAGTGTGTCTCGCATATTTTATAGGAGGCGCATATGGTCTAAATATGCCTCCTATAATCAATTCTTCTATAGCCTTTTCTCTAGTAGTGTTTGTGGCCGTTCTTTTTCGTGTTTATTATTTCTAGGTGACTCTAGATCAGGTTCTGTACGCAGCGACGGTGTAGTTTAGTTCATGAAAATCCTACCCTAATATACTGTCTTGCCATATTACATCTCTTTTGTACTGAGGAAGGAATGGGCTATGACTTCCAAGTTGCAACTCTGAAGGTTATCAATGGAAACAAAATACTGAATTCTGAGACCAATTATAGCGGCTGACAAGAGGGAATGATTTGATCATATTTTGCTTGCATGCTTCCTTCCTTCATTACAGCCTTTATTACGAGACCGGAAATGTCGAGCACATCGATCTTATGTTCATCGGGAGCCTTTTTTGGGCGAGGTACATCATATGGTGTATATATCGATGTCTGGTATAAATATGGCTGCACTAGGAAATGTCGCATTCTCGTTTTCATTCTTAATTCATGAAACACACAATATTCATTGTTAATTCTACTGCCTTTTCATACTTTGTATCAAGCTGTGTGTCTCAGGTATGCCTATTTCTTTTCTGTGTAACATAACAATCTTTGCTACAACAATTGTAGCCTTGTATGATTGTTTAACTGAGTAAAATACATCCATGGTTATTGAACTTGTTTTCCAGGCCCGCCTTGGTTACCGTTACTCTGTAAATTGCGATTATGTTCCGTGGCCCGTCGACAGTCACTCGTCAAAGTAGAGCTTCGTACATGAATGATCTTTGTGGCGGTGTTCCTCGTATGTCAGGCCATGTGGTGCTTGAGCACTGAGTTTTTCTTTTGTGTAAAGTCCCCTGCTTTAGAAAAATCCAATCTCTTACCCCAAATCAAACATCCTCATCCCGCTTAACAATCGGAGACCTTTTCTCTTCCCGTGGGGTTCATGGCGAGATCGATTCCTCATTAAGTAGCATAAGTCAAATGATATTGGTAGAATTTTATGATGTCATATCTTTTATACATAAATAAAAGTACATAATACATGTAACATCTATGTGATAAAAGGTAAGAACTTAATTGTAACATCCCAGCATTTAGGAACTAACGAAGGGTAGAATTAGGAATATGGAATGATGCATGCATTCATCTGTGAAAATGTGGGTAAAATTTTGGCTAAATTAAAACCTTGAGTGATCAATGTTTCTTTCATACTTTGAGATTAGGTTTAGTCTTAAAGGATGACTGTTATAAACTTTGAGATGATCTTTAAGAAATTGTGTGTTTTGAAATGAATTTGAATTTTAAACTTAAGTGTTTGGATTATAATTCAGATGAATAAAAAAAGATTTGAATCTTGATTTAATTATGAGTTAATTATTTTAACTCCAAACATTATCTAAATAAAACAATTATGAATATGAAAACTTATTTCATATTATCAATATATAAACAAGTTACAAAGAATGTAACTTACTAAAACCATTTTCAAACTTCACAATTACAAAAGAATAAAGAATAAGAATATTCTTTATTAATAATAATATAATCTTTATTACAATGGAATAAAAAGAAAATTACAAAAGAATAAGAAAAATACATTGGATTAATCTATAACTATTCTATATCTAAACCTAAACTAAATCTTCATCTTTATATGTGTACGCAAAACAAAGACTAAATAAAAACAAAAGAAGGTTATTGTTAGTATTATTTTTCTCGACATGTCGTTGAAGTGCACTAGACAAATTCAACATTGAGAAATTTATATAAAAGGGCAAGTTTCACCAATATGAAAGAATCCATCTTTCATAAATTCAAAGCCAGTCAAATGACAGCCAAGAGGACAAATTCACCACCGGTGAAAGTAACACAGTGATAGTAAGTTTCAAAATTACGAACATATCCACAGGTGCATAGCAAGCACACAGGCAGGACACACACCAACATGCATGTGGTGTGTTGTCAACCCCACATAACAGCCCAAACTCACAAAACCACAAGCACTGCCGTGGAGTGGCACACTAGTGCATCACTCCACAGTTTGCACACAAGAACAACCAAACTAGACAACAACTTACCAAGCACATCAGCCAAACCAAACCACCAAGGATCAACCAAACATCACTAGGATGGTGACATAAGGAGGGGGATGGATCAGGTGGACAGCAAGGCCAAGCCCAGGAGCTAGGGCGGCGGGTTAGCTCAAAGCAAGCACAAGAGTCGGCAAAACCAGATCAAGATCATCACCAACTTACTCCACAAACAGCAATATTCTGTGGTGAGTTTCATAAAACCTTCACATGATCTAATCATATCATCCAGATAGAAGCATGTGTTGTTTTATAAAACAAACCCTCAGAAAGCACCCAAGTGGGGTGAATCCATCATAGGGATTTTAGACTCTAAAAGCAAACAACAAGTACCTGGATCCAGCCAGAGCTCAGAGCAACATCATTTCTCTGGTTGTCAAACTATATTTTAGAAGTCAAACATACATATATATCTATGATCTATTTCTAGGCACATCCCTAAAGCAGGGTAGCACCTTAGAAACAAAGCCTTTGGATCCAGATCATGATCAAGCTCACTATCATTTTTTCCCAAGCTTTGATTCAAGAACAATAGCTCGTATCACTACCAGGACTATCTATATGAATCAACTAGACAAGATCTGAATCCCTAAGCCTCAGACCAACATCATTGGTCTTAGGGAATTCAGAAAAGAACATTTCCATTTATCTGTCAAAGCCAAGTTTATCTTAAGCATAAACTAACCAAATCCATGGATTAGAACCAAACTTGTGTGCCATACATGATGGTGTCACAAGAACAATTCTAGATGAGACAGGATAGACATTTAATCATCATAAATTCAGACAATCAACTTATTAATCATTTTCACATTAACACAGGAATCATAACTAGGAGATTCTTATATTAAACTTCACTGTTTGAGATCATCATGATCTCAAACCACACACTTGTTCTAAGCCAACAACACTAGGACAGTGATTTTATTATGTCATAACCATGATCATAAACCGGAGATGACAGTGAAAACTTATCAAGTCACTCACTTAATCAAACATGATTTCCAAGCAACTATATCATCTGAATCAGATGCAATCCAATCATAAAATCATCTAATAAGCCACCAGAAACATCATAGATCATCTTAGACAACAAGCCTCAGGCCAATAATCATTTAGCATGTGTACAGACCATCCAGACATGAACTAATTCATCCAGTACATGACCAATCACATAACAGGAACCCTAAATGGATGATCATCTTAATCTGAATCAGACAGTAGCCAGAGAGGACACTGCTAGCATCTAGCATCAAATTAGCAAGCATAGAGCACCAGGGGAGAGGAATCAAACTCACCGTAGGTCCTCTGAAGAATAGAAGAAGCAGCGGAGGCAGCGACCATGCCGACGCAGGAGCACCAGAGGCGCTGCAACCCGCACGGCCACGGTAGTGACCACGATCATGCACAGGTGTAGAACATCACCTCGGCCATACGGCGACCACGGACTGGATCCATGCCAACCCCAAACCTTAGGGTTCGGGACGACATCGATCCATTGCTGGCGAGCCCCAGGCTCGAATCCAATTGGATAGAACAAACGGGCATCGTCGACAACCCCCAATTGCACCAGCGGCAGGCGGCCTACGGCGGTGAAATGCCGGTGGCATCGCCGCCACATGTTAGTCGGGGGAGGAGGATGAGCTCGAGAGAGAGAGGCAGTGAGGAGTGGGCCGAGTTGGGCCAAACCCTTTGGGGTAGTTCTTTTGTCTGTGACTAATGGGCCACTAGGGCCCAATAAGATAAACCAGCCCATAAATTCTTTCAGGCCTATTTTAATAAAAAGGAAAAGACCAAAATACCCCTAGAATTAATAAAATTCTAGAAATTAAAATAAAAGTCCAAAAATTATAAATAAAATATTTTTGGATTCAAAAAATCCAAACTCTCCAAATAAATTAAAATATAAAATTTTAGACATTTAAATTTTATTAGGAATTTTGTAAATTATATATTCCTTATGGAATTTTACAAAAGTATTGAAAGGTGATAAAATTAATTAAAATTCACTTTCATTATGTATTAATATTGTAGTATTTTTGAAAAATACTAAATAAATATTTAATAACAATTTTTAATGTTTAATTAATAATTCCTAAAAGAATTATTAAATCAATAAAAAGTCAAATAAAAGGGAAATACAATAAAATAATTCAATACATGTTATAAATATTAAAAGATAATATTTATAAATCCTTTATTACTAAAAAGGAACTTTTGTGGGTAAATGCATATAAAATTAAATAATGCATTACATTACTTGCATAATTATTTTGCTTCTTTAAATATTGTCCTTGCCGGGCAATAATGATGTTTTTGTAGAACTAGAAGCTCAAGGTCCAGTGCAAGCATCACCTTGCAATCACAAGGCAAGTTCATCACTTGCTCATGTCCTTTGAAGAGTCTTTATCAAAGTATTTGCAAATTGTGTGTTATCATTTATGCTAAGAAAGAAAGAAAATAATATTTTCACAAATAAAGAAATTCTAGATATTATCCTAAGTGGTGATATAATGGAGCAATAGAACTTAGGGTTCTAATTGCAACAATTATAGTCAAGTAGGGACTTAATAACCCCTAACATCAGTGATTCTAGCGTCGTATATTACGCGTTAGCCATGAGATTTGGAATGGGACAGAGAAGTTAGCTGTATCTTCTTCCTCTCGCATGAATCCGGATGTGCAGGTCGTGGCTGTTATCCTCATAGCGTGCATATTAATTGGTAATTCATAGAGGATATGCAGAATTTGGATGGGAACCCCCATCGTCCCACGATAGTTCTGGCATCTAACGGTTTGTACAAACCATTGCCGTAATTCATTATGTGGGCATGGTGTACACCAAGGAGGCATCTTGAGGGTCCGAAGCGGTGATTGGCTTGGACTAACTCTGGGCCCCACATCATGGAATTGTGGGCGAAAAAATGCGCTCGGTTGTGCAACAAGGAGTTGATTTCTCATGGGTAAAATGCGCACCTCTGCAGTGTAGAAGCGTAACTTGTTACTCCTATTAGGGAAGAACTCTGAGCGGCGGAAAGGAAATCCATGAAAGTTCTGTCGACTGTGAAGGCCGATTGTCATAGTTTTTTGGAATAAAATCAATCTTTGAAGAAATATTTACAAAAAACTGCATAGTGCCAAGGATTTATAATCCGAGGTGGTAGTTAGAGCATCAAACTTCCTACCTTGCATATAATGAACTTGTTGGGTATTTGTTACTCATTCTTTCCTTTGATCCCTTGCTTAGACTCGAGGATTACGAAGGCGTGCCAATGTATGCAAGAATGCCAAGAAGATGTGTTCTACAAGGAACCTGATGCATCCGGAGGAGTTGAAGGAGTGGATTACGAAATCCGCTATGGTGTCGATGATAGCGAGGTCAACTAAGTATCCCTAGTTAGTAGTAACCCACAGCCGGCGGCATGAACTCTATAGAATAAAACATTGAGCTCAACTCCTAAACGAGTTGTTACTTTTAAATTCATTGAAACACTTTATATTTTGGTTTGTAAGTTGGATCTTTTGAAGTCTTGAACTTTTGGTATTGTAATAATAATAATAATATGTGAATGTTTGTAATATGGACCCGCAATGTTTCTATTGTACCACTCTGAGGGATGTGATATTTGGAGCGGTGTTACATGGATGTCATACCAGCGACTATAATGTACTACACATGCGGTGGTATCTTTGGGTCACCATTAATCCTCCTTAAAGCAGGCTTTTGTCTAGCTTTATAAATAAAGCACACAGGTGAGATCCTGCTGGACGGACAACTGGCGCCCAAGACAAACACATAACACGATACGATCTTTGGGATAGCGGCACACGCCGAACTAAAGTAAGGAAAAACAAAAGGAAAAGAAGAGCAGAGCGGATCGACTAGGCGAGGAAGGCCGCAGCCGCTGTGCCCTCGAAGAATGCCCACCACGTTCTAGCCGGACTCGTCAAGCACCAAGCGGGACTCTCAAGAGGAAGCGACCACTTGCTGCCGGACGAGAGGCGGCCTAGGTTTTCCCCAGTACAGGGAATGGATGAAGGAAGCCATGATGCCCTCTAGGAAGGAAGATGCCACACACAGGCGGCACAGCGTCGGTGTTGGGAGGAAACCGACAAGTTTCTCCGAGGCCCTATCTATAACCCGGACGAGCGGAAGCCACGAAACCCACAAAGGGTGAGGGCGCCACCACCAAACCTTGCCACCACAGTATGCACCACTCGGTTCCGACTTTGACATCATCGTCTCACCGATCAAGCCGACGTGAGGACTGCAACATGCAACACATATAGAAATGGAGCAGGGTCCGCGATGCGTGGCCTTGTGGAGGAACTTCCTCCACCACGGGAGGCGGTGATCGGACGATCAGCGGACATAGACAAACCAGTCATCCATAGAGTCCAGTGGGCCCAAGGCCGTAAATCCTCCGTGGAAGCAAACCAATCCATGGCGGTCGGTCGGGCCGATAGGCCCGTAAAGTCTACCACCACGCTGCAGCAGGCGGCCGAGGATCCCATCCACCTTAACTTGCCAGATTTGCAGCACAGTAAAGCAAAGCCGGTGGCTCGCTAACAGAATCCGGGCTCAAATGGGCTCGATCTGAGCCGCCATAACCCGCCACCCCAAGTTACACTGCTGCCGCGCCCCGCCCATGACGCGCCCGCCCGTCTTTGGCTCGCCCTGTCGTATGATCCCTCGAGAGGCAGGCGAGGCGACATAGGACGAATCGGGCGGATAGGCCTAGATGCAGGCTCGCGACTCGACCTCCGGCTCATGCGAGCCACTGCATAGCGCAACATGATCGTCGGAAGCGTATCTAAAATTTTGATGCTCCATGCTTGTTTAATATCTACTTTGCTTTGCTTTGTCTACACTTTGGCGAGCTTTTTACATGTTTTACGGTACTAACCTATTAACAAGTTGCCACAGTGCCAGTTGCCTATTTTCTGCTGTTTTTGTTGCAGAAAAGCTAGTAAGGAAATATTCTCGGAATTGGACGAGACAAACGTCAAAGTTAATAACTTTCCGTGGAGAACAAGAAGTCCAGAGGGGATACAGATAGGCGTGCCAGGGCAGCCACACCCCCTAGGCACGGGTGGGCCCTGCCCCGTGCCTAGGTAGGGTGTGGGGCCCCTGGCCACCGCCTCGGCCTCCCCTTCGCCTATAAAAGCCCCGGTCCAAAACCTAAGTACCCGATCAATAATCCACAAAACCATACCTTGGCCGGCCATAGTCGTCCCTAGATCGGGGATCTGAAGTTCTTCCGGCACCTTCTTGCGGAGGAGATCATCCCGGAGGCCTTCTCTCCGGTATGATGCGTGAGTAGTACCACCTTGGACTATGGGTCCATGTAGTAGCTAGATGGTTGTATCTCCTCCTTGTGCTTTCATGTATAGATCTTGTGAGCTCCGTTCATGATCAAGATCTAATCTATTTGTAATCATGCATGTTGTGTTTGCGGGGATCCGATGGCTATTGAGATTATTATGTTGGTTTGATTAATGGTTTTGTGTTTATGATTCTATCATGTCTGTGTTGTTTGTGATCTTGCATGCTCTCCGTTGTTAGTAGCTATTTTGTCCAAGTAGTTGCTAGTGACTCCAAGAGGGGGTATTTATGCTCGATAGTGGGTTCATGACTCTAGTTTCCAAGGGAAGTGACCGAAATCTCTTCGGTTGTAGATGTGTTGTTGCTACTAGGGAGAAAACAACAGTCTCTTGTTCATGGAACATGTGGACTGTTTACCTTACACACTTTGCTTAGCGTTGTATGTTGCTTGCAACTTAATCTTTGGAGGGGTTGGATGAAATTAACCTGAAGGTGGACTTCTAGTCATATATGCAGTTGGATGGCGGTCTATGTATCTTGTTGTATTGCCCAATCGAATCTCATAGGATCTTCGACTAGTAATTGCATTGTTATGCCTTGCCGGTTCTGTCGATTGCCCTGCTGTAATTTGTTTACCCTTCATGCCATGTTGTTTATCTAAGGAGAGCACCTCTAGTGAACTATGGACCCCGGTCCAATCTTTACCAGTGATACATCTTCCACTGTTACTTGTTTACTTGCTATAAACCACCATTACCTTCCACACCATCGTTTAATCCTTTATTCTGACAAACGGTGAGCTTGACAGCCTCACTGATTCGTTGGGGCAAAGTCTTGAGTTTGTGTTGTCTTGAGGTCTTACGGCGTTGCTTGCAACACACATGTGACGTTCCTTCCTCCTCTGGTTGATAACCTCGGTTTCTTCTTGAGGGAAAACTTGCTCTTGTCTTGCTTCACACCTTGCTATTAGGGTTCCCCAACGAGCGCTCTACATCAACTCAGCGTTGCATCAAGCTTTTACGGCGCCGTTGTCGGGAGGCTAAGGGCGTATTCACTAGGGGAGTCCTTAACTTCTTCTCTTTACTTTGTTTTTAGTTTGCTTTGTTTCTTTTGCTTGGTTTTGTTTGCCTCTTTTCAAAAAACCAAAAATTTAGTTAGTTTGGTTTGCTTTCTTTATTCAAAAACCCAAAAATTAGTTCCTACTCTAGTTGCCACCTCGTTCTAGCTCACCATGTTGCTCCCCAAGTTCACCCTGAAGGACCTTTCTATAGGTAGTGACTCCATAATTGGGAAAGATAATATTGAAGAATCCTTTAATTATGTTAGCAAGCATGAGGATATTGAGGATAAATCTATGGCGAGCTTGCTCCCTAATTGCCATTGCTTCATCTTCTTTAGTTCATATGTTGGAACCTAGGTTTGTTAGCCTTAACCCCATGATGCAAATTTTGTTCCTAAAACTAAAAGAAAGAAAAGAATGCTAAAAAGAGATTTTATTCTTGAAAGTTTACTCAAAGAGTTCCATGATGTTGCTAGGGAAGCCAAAGCGGTCTTTGATCATTTCAATATGCTAGGCTCATGTGTAGATGTTGTGGGTACTTGAGATAAAACAAAGCCTAGAGATGAATTTAAAATACCTATACCCTTTAAGCTTGTTGGGATGCATGAGGCCTTTGAAAAATTTTGATTAGATTGTTCTAAAATCCTTTTGATGAAAGTAGTAAACCCAAGAGATATGAGAAAGGATCCTCCAAAACTTATTTGGATGAGATACCTCTCATAGTTGAAGACTTTGCAAGTATTGATCTCAATTCTTCATTTGAAAATACTTGATTCTTCTTGCTTCTTGTGCCTAACTTAAAAGCGTTAAAGAAAAGTACTTGTTAGGAATAACCCAAGGGATTTTCTTATGAAGTGTTGATGACCACACAAGTATGAGGGGTGTATCGTAGTACTTTCGATAAATAGAATTAACTTAGATCCCCAACGAGGCAGAAGGTGCTAAACATTCTGGTATGGAGCAGGAATTCTCTGCAAATACTTAGCAAGCGGATTTTTTAGTGGTTTCACGATAAGCAACAAAACAAAGTGCAAGTAACAAGAACAAAGCGACAAGTGGCCCAATCCTTTCTTACCAAAGGACAAGCGGTGGAAATACTTGCCTCTGAGATGAAAAGCGTTCTCGAGGACACATGGGAATTTTGTCAAAGTGCTTTTCGGCTTCAAATAGCTGAGTACTCTTCTTTTTAACGGTGTTGTTAGTGTTGTTATTGACCGGTGAACTTTGTGCTAATGTATCGACCTTACTTGGACTAATACATACTTGTGAGTTAAACCCCTGCTGCAAACATCCATAACTACTGAGGAAAATAATTAAGATATAAATATAACCCACAACCTTATAAACTCTAAGATCCTACACTCCCTTGTGCAAAGGTGTCCCTAATAGTGGTTCATGTTTCCTATCACTCCGGCAACCCACAAGTATTGGCCAAATACCACCGGTCACGTTCCCCTAGGCACATAAATGGTGAGAGTATCATGTAGTCGACGTTCACATGACACCACTAGAGAATAGCACCACAACTTAAATACTAACCATTGAATAATAACTCAACACAAATCCACTAATAACAACACTGACTTCTCCATGTCCTCAGAACTAAGCGAACTACTCCACGAGACATCATATGGATCAAGATCAAAAGATGATATGATATGGATAACAATGCAGACATAAACAACAATCCAATGGTTCCACTCACAAGCATCAACTACAATAGTAATCAACAACAGGAAAGTTTCCCCTAAGAACTAAAGCTGAAGGGATACGGGTAGGCTACACTAGCATGAATCAAAAATTTACCACCCGTAAGCTTAGTTCTTGTTGTCATAGATCCTGAGTTAACGCAAACCTACGATTCGCGGAATCGATGAAGCGTAGCGACCGGCGGTCGAGGCGTTCACGTCTCATCACAATCCTAGATCCCACGAGAAATCCCCTTGGCTCGTCCAAGTGCCA